>JAJONZ010012322.1:0-32273 GCA_029582445.1 Solanum paucissectum | reverse complement strand
AAGACTCAATCATGAATGCACATAAAAAGAATCAACTTACTCATGCAAGGATCAATTGTGCGCTCAAAGATTCAAGTTATGACTCACCATTACCAAAGAATCTCAAGCTCACAATACTTGCTTCAAATGCAAGTTCAAGCTCAACAAAAGTGATCAAATGCCCTCACACAAGGAATGATTCCATATTCACACACAATGGTTCCACAATTATAGCTCTGGAATCAATATCAACACTCACACTCACAAAGATTAACACAATGCATGATTTCACCCATAGGTTTACCCATATTTTCCGATTGACATTTGTTTCAGCTCATTCAAGATCAAAAGGGTCTTTTCAAGGCATGTAATGGAGCGGAGTGCAAAGGTATGGTTATTTAGGCTCAGTGACTTTTATCCTCATGAAATATGGTGTGAACAACACTTTCTTTCCTTTCCTTCATCATTCTCATTCATGCTCAAAAGTCACCCTATTTTTCATCTTCTAGGGATTGTTTGGACTCTCCATTTTCTTTGCACTTTCGCAACTTTATTCCACAACTTTTTCATTTTTCTTTTTCATTCTTTTCTTAATTTTCTCTTCTTCTTTTTTATATGGAAGGGTTCCATTTTTCTCAAAATATGGGTCAAAGGGGACTTTCTTGCACTTCTTGATTTGCCTTCTCTTTTCACCACACCCCCAACTTAGGCTTTTGGCCTAAGTTGGCTATTCAACCAAACCAAAAATCATGAGGATTATGGGTAATGGATCAAGAAAGATTATGTTTTTATCAAGTTTCTTCCAAGAAAAGGTTAAGGCTCAAGGGGTGTCCAAGCGAGGTTCACACACTCACAAGGTAGGCCACAAAAAGAGGTATACTGTCAAATTGTTTCACACTCTTTAAAGTTGCCTAAGATCATCTCAAGAGTTCGCATCACTTAGTCAACCGGACAAACGGGGAAAATTCTAGGAGTCATCACACATGGTTCACGGTAAGATCATCACATAAGGCATTGACAGCAAAGTCAAACAAGACTCCACACTTTTGCTAGTGTGCAACATTTATTACAGGAGACTCAATTCGATACTTGGCTAATCACAACAAGATGCAAAAAGTTCACATATTTTCTATGCAACTTCATTTGGCCTCATCATAGCCGCACATTCATGTTTGTTCGATTATGAGCACTATTCAAGTCATCGGTATTGATCAAAACCGATATTCAAATTTGCAAAAGAACATCCACATTCAACACAAACACGAGGTGGATTTTTTTTTGGAAGGGTCCAAAAATTATTTATCATTCAAAACAAGTAGCCACAAGCTCAATCATCCACAAAACAGTGCAAGACACAATTTAAACTCCAAAAACTCAATATATAAATAAAACCAAAGTGTCACAAAATGTCACAAAAGGTAGGCCTCACTCCACCACAAATAAAGTCATGTGTCCTCAAATGAAAATAACAATATCCAAAAGTAAAAATAAAGTAAGACAGAGAGGGAGGTAAAGAAGGGGTCCTATCTACACATTCGCTCCATATGTCTGGGCATCAGTGCCTGGTGCCTCAGTCTGATCTCGGACCTCAGTAGCCGGAGTCACCTCAGATAGAGGAGTTGTTGCACTAGGAGCTGCCAATTGTGTATCGACCAAAAAAGCCCGCACATCAGCATCTACCATGGCCTCCTTAGTCTCAATAAGGCCATCATATGAAGCTTTCTCAGCCACCTCAAGCCTCTCCTCATCAATCTCTGCCTCAGACTCGGTGTCAGCTGTCTCCTCAACTCTAACCTCATCTCTGGTGGTAGCCTGAGGCATATTTGGCACATCTGGGATCTCCACCATTCCAAAGATCATGGACATGTCGGTGGACTTCAGCTGATCCATATCACTTCTCAACTCAGTAATAGCGACCTTCAAAGCCGTCACCTCCTCGGTGGCCCCTTGGCCACACTCGTACACCGCTACCATCGCCGCAGGGGCATCAATTGCAGCACTCAATGGTGTCACGACATCATCCAGGGCAGTCTGAATCATGCCTAGAATTGATGCCTAAAGTTTGGTAGCCTGATGATCAGCAGAATGGGTGAGCTGTCTCATCTATATTAATGAAGCCTGAGTGAGCTCGGTCTGGGTAGTAGTAGGTCTAGGAAGCAGTGCAGCAGCAAAAGAACTAGGAACATCAGAAGGTGCAACACAAGAAGTACCTAAAGGTCCATGGGACGGAGTAGGCAACTCTGCCTTTGCAGGTACTGATGTTTTATCCACATCCGGGGAAGAATCCACCTGGGCTGCCTTCTTCTTCTTCTCAGCCTGGTCCTTAAAACATTTAGCCTCAATCCTCCGGATATCAGTGGAGGTTGTGGGAATCACTTCCACATCCTTCTTCGTATCTCTCGATACCTGAGCTCGTCTGCGTAGCTCGGTGATCAATACCGAGAAGGGAAGGGAGGTCTTGCGCTTCTTGACCCTCATGACCATCTCCTCTGATATAGTGATCCCTAGGTTTATCCTGGTCTCTTCTATGATGAAACCCACAAAGGCTGCCTTGGCTAGGCGAAGGATCGACTCGCTCTGGGATGGCATGATAGTGGTGCTGATGAAGCCAAACCAGAACCGTACCGCAATGTGAAGATCATTTTTTCAATTGGTGCTCCAATCTCTAGCAACTGAGGAGTACCGTCTGATATGAGTGGGGCCAACAATTTCTTTATGTTGTCTAGAGTCTTTGGCCTAATCAGATGCTAGAACTCGTCATCAGTGTCATCGGGACAATCAAGGGCATCATTAATAGCCTCGCTGTCTCACTTGAACTTCTTTCCCCAGAAAACTACATAATCAATCGGTTTGAACGGCGCTGCTTGCTTCTTCCTGTGTGGTTTAAAGGCCCCATAAGAAGCATAGAACTCTCTGACCCAATTTAGAATATATGGGCCATGGGGCTTGGTGAAAATCTAGAAATTATAAGCCTTCAGATATCTCATAATCTCTGGGTGCCTATCAATCACCCCATCCGTGGACAGACGCTTTTACTTAATAATCGTCCTCAACCCCTCAGTCTTTACTCTATTCATCGACTTTAGAGGAAGGCCCTGTACTAGTATTGTAAGCACCACTGCTTGCTCTTTAACTAGATGAGGATAAGTGGTGGCTTGAGGAGTCCTGATCCTAGATGGATCGTTCATTCTTTTGGAGCGCAACTCGGCCCTTTGTGCTGCTATCAACCCATCATCCTCAGAAGCTATATTCTGCTGCTCTTGGTGTTCTCCCTCACTCTAGAAGTAGTGAGGTGTGTGGCATAGATGCCTTCACTATCGAAGCTGACCTCCGGTGATGCAGGTGCCTTGCCTTTCCCACCAATTGTGGGAAGCTTGGTAGCTTTGCCCTTGGATGCGGCTGCACCCTCATTGATGATAATCCCCTTTGCTTTCTTTCGGGGTGGCATGTCTCTACCTTCAACCTTAGGTCTAGCCATGTCTGCAAAATATCTGGAAAAAGTTAGAAATAGTTCAATCAAAATCATAGAAAACAGTTGCAGAAAGACTCGCCGATCCAGTCGCCGAGTTGTCGAATCACTTTGGCGAGCTAGATCGGGCTCGCCGAAAGGATTGGCTATAAATTTTTGGCAATTCGGCGATAAGAAGGACCTTTTGGCGAATCGTCGACAACTTTTGGCGATCAAGGGTTAGCCCACCGAAAGTTACAGCGTAATTAGGCTACAAGGGTGCAAATAAAGGGCGATCAAGAAGATTTTTGGTGAGTCGCCGACTTCCTTCAGCAACCTCTGGCTTCTCACCGAAAGGTACAAAACTCAACAACACATTTGGCATGAAATTAAAGGCGAGATGGGGAAGTTTGGTGAACCGTCGAGTGGTTCGGCGAGCTCGACCCAGCTCGCCAAATGACCCATCGTGCCTACTTTCAACCTAACTTCTCCAATTCAACCCTGCAATCCCCAAAAACAAAATCAAAACATGCACAACTCAAATTAGAACAATACCCATTACAGCCATTACCCCGAGATACTTAGACTTCTCTCGGTTTCGCCATATTTTGACCTTAAGAATGACATTAGTCGCTCTATCATTGGGCAAATTACGTTGTTTGACACAAACACGGGTTAATTAGACTTCACCCAACTAGACCCAACAACATGCAAGCACAACTCCACACATTTAACCAACTATAAAGCACAAAAATATGGGATTTCAACAATATACACATTATCGGCAATGTATTCGAATTAGAACGGGAAATCAAAGACACTAATCCTATCAGAGAGGACCAACACACATCAATAAGAAAAGATCATTTGAAATGCTAGGTGGCAATGTAATCCAAATCCAAGCACAAATCAACGATCAAAATACGGTAGAAATGCAAAAAATGTAAAAGCTAAAGTGCGGGTGTGAGTTTGGGAAGATTAAAAGTGAGGGAAAGTGAAAGAGTTGGAAGTTTAAACCTTTGGCCTTTTAAAACCCGTCCAGTTCTTGCCCATTCAGCGACATTAGTCATGCTCGTCGAACCACTCGGTGACATGCCGAGTGATCACTTACCTCGACGAGTTTTACAAGACCTCCATGAATTCTGGCGGTCGAAACGGCGGTCAAGATCGTGATCGTTGACCTGGTCGGTGATTCACCAATAAATTCCTGGTCTCACCAAATTTTACAAACTCCACTTTAAAGTTGTCTTGAGTCCAATAGTGGTCTAGGTCGGGGTTGCCGACCTCTTTGGCGATGCGCTGACTGAACCTTTTACTCGCCAATCTGCACTTTTTGAACACTTTCCACACTTCAACCTACACAATCAACACACCATTATTTCCAAAATAAAAACTAAAGTGATAAATAATTGGTTTACCTATCAAGAAGCGCCTAAGTTAACATCGTGGCACGATGCAAGTCCCCACTCAATTTGGGTTTGAGGGGTTTGCTTCACTTTCGTAAGGCCACCCCCTTCTGGTTCTAGGTAGAGGTCAGGTCATTCAACATTTGGTCCATTCGGGAACCTAGTAGCTGAATGAGCATAGAATGAGAGGTCGGCATCTGATTTAGCCTCAAGACATTATCTATTATCTCCTCCAACACTCTGTCGTGTTCTTTGACTTTGTGTAGAATGAGTAAAAGGACCTCTTCAATTTTTCCACCCTCTTGCTTCTTCATCTTTCGACGCTCGTGAGGGGGGGATGTATATGGCCTTCTTATTGGACAGTACTTCCAAATCCTTGACCTTTTGGGTCAAGATATCCAACTGGCCTAATAATGTGGCCAAGTGTTGGTCCTTTTCTTTATCCATTTGCTCATAACAACAACACACAAACCAAAACTACAAATTAAGTAAGTAGAACTATAATTACCATACAAAGTCTAAAACATAAAGAAATGACATAGAGGAATAATGGGTTTGTCCTCGAAGCTATGAGAACTCACCAAATCTTCAACTCTTCTTGCACCTTAGAAACCCAGCCTCCAAAGCAACTCAATCTCTAAAACCCTACATTTGATTAGAATGTAGGTAATACGCGTTAGTACAAAATGTACCAAGTATGAAATCTAGCACAACATCATATGAGAATCTCAAAATGGTTAGTCAACATGAGACATAAACATAGGAGATAATAACATAGTCATAGCATAATCATCAGCATCATAGTCATAGCATAATCTCCAACATAAGCATCACATAAACATAAGTCAACATAAGACATATTTAATGAGCATAGGAGATACGTCATAATCATATAAGCATAATTGACCCTTAGTCATCAATACCATAATAGCACCATTCTCAAGTAACCTCAAAAGCATACATGTGCAAAGCATGAATAGCATCCCATAATACCACCCAAACCAAGTATCCCTTTTTGGTCATCTTAATCATAGCCTATATGCATGGTCAAGTCTCGAAGCTTTTCTATACCATAAGGGCACCATACTTCTAAGTAACCTCAAAGCACACTTGTGTAATGCATGAAAGGCATCCCATACTACCTTTCACATTAAGCATAACGTTGAACTCATCCTAGTCATATTCACCCTCCTTTGGTATCACTATTGGCTTACTTCATGTAGACAAGGGAACTATCACCTTTAGTCAATCATATCTTAGAAGGCATCTATAGCAACAATCCATCAAGCATAACTCATTTAAGACAACACTCATAAGGTAACCTTTAGTCATACTTTTGCAATGCATGAGTAGCGTCCCATACTACTACTCATACTAAGTACTTCTTTAGGTCATCATACTCATGTTCCTTAATTAGGGACTATCCCTCTTTTTAAAGCGTATGAACTCTAGTAGACACTTTACTAAGTCTATCTTAGTTTTTTCTTGTTTTGAACCCTAAGAGATACTATACTAGGTACGTCTTAGTTCATTATGTTTGAACTCTTGGAGATGCTACTTAAAGCATAATCTTAGTTCATTATAAGGTTGGACCCTATGAGATACTTCTTTTAGCATGTCTTGGTTCATTATTATTATGGACTCTATGAGGCACTACCTTAAGCATGTCTAAGTGCACTTATACCCTTGAACATAACCATGAGGTACTTCACCAAGCTTACCTTAGTTCCTCATTATTTCGAACCCTAGGATATACTATACTAAGTACATCTTAGTTCATCATGTTTGAACTCTTGGAGATGATACTTAAAGCACAATCTTAGACCATTAAGTTGATCTCTAAGATATGCTCCTTCAAGCACAATCTTGCACCATTACTTGCATTGGGCTCTAAGAGATGCTACATTATGCATAATCTTAGCCCATGAATCTTGAACTCTAGGAGATGCTACATTGAGCACCATCTTAGTTCATTACTAATTATATTTAATTGGGATATAGCCTTAACCGACATGAGATTATGAGTTATCACATTATCTCTCATACTGTTACCACACCATCAAGGGTCGGTCCACTTGCCTAAGGTAGGACCGATTTCTTATCTTAGTCGGATCCACTAGCTAACTTTCCTATGGGGCATGTAGTTATGGGATACATAGATTGCTACTAGACACTCAAACTCCACTAGGTGAGGCTTCCATCTCATGAGACACACTTAGGGAAATCAATACTTTTCTAGGTGAGAGATCCCATGTGGGAAGCCCTAACTAAACTAGATGGGAACCTCCATGAAAGCCCAAACTCAACTTGGTGGGAACTTACATCTCATTTTAATATCCACTCGGTGCTAGGCCTAAATCCCACAAGATAATTATTAAGTCTTTACTTTGACTCAAGTTTATGGAAAGATGTTCTTGACAATCAATCCATGCTAATACCTCTTTTAAACCATGTGTGCGCAACTATCACCATCCATGACCTAGGTATAAAGGATCTCTAGCCTTTGGTTCAATTAGGTAAGTGAAGCCCTTCAACCCTAGAACCATTACTATGTGAGAAGTCTTTCATGTTAAGTTCATCAGCATGCCTAACATCATGTCTAGAATTCTTCATTAGACAAGTATATCATCATTACCTAAGTGATTCTATCTTCCTACCATCTATGATTTATAAGGTGAATTAGGTAGGTAAAGGTGTCTAAACAAAATTCAATTCATTAGCCTTGTACTCACATGTAGATTTTACTTTCAAGGACTTAGCATCTATAGTTAATTATATTACCTTCACTCTTAAGCCCTTGTTATCAACATTCACAACTATGAGTCTTCATTCTCAATGAATCCACACCATGGAAACATATTATGAACCTAGATTACAAGGAATTCAATCACATTCTTTATTACTAGGTGATTCTAGCCACAATTCACCCTTAAAGATTCAATTTCAACATTACAAGTCAAGATAAATCATGTAGTATATAGTGTAGTTCAATTCATGTCTAGATATTCCTAATCTTGATCAATTACTACTCATGACATTGATTTAGGAAGATCACTCATGAACCTTCAATTTCACCTCTAATAGCATAAACCCACAAAATATCACATTCATCAAATAGACTAGGGTTTACAATATATATCACATGAATTCATCATAATATCACTAAACAAAGTTAAATCAATCATAATTAGGTATTATACACTAGATTGGTATCATACCCAAACCCTATCACCAATGCAAGCACAACCCTAACTAGAATTGGGTTTTTGACTTCACAATTGTGGGAAAACTAAGGGGGCTCTATGGGGGAAAAACCCATAGATGAATAAGCTAACAATACTTCTTATTCTTCTTCTCCTTCTCCTTCTGTTTCTCTTTCTCCTTCTCCTTCTCCTTGTCCTTCTCCTACTTCTTCTCCTTCTTCTCCTTCTACTCCTTCTGCTTCTCATTATCCTTCTTCTTCTCCTTCTTCTTTTTCTTCTGATTATTCTCTTCTTCTTATCCTTTTTATCCTCCTTCTTCTCCTTCTCCTTCTTCTTCTTCTTCTTCTTCTTCTTCTCCTTCTCCTTCTTCTTCTTCTCCTTCTTCTTCTTCTTGTTCTCATTCTTCTTCTACTCCTTCTTATTCTTCTTCTTATTATTCTCCTCCTCCTCCTCCTCATCCTTCTTCTTCTTCTTCTGCTTCTTCTGCTTCTTCTTATTCTCCTTTTCCTTCTCTTTCTCCTTCTCCTTGTCCTTCTTCTTCTTCTCCTTCTTCTGCTTCTCCTTCTCCTTCTTGTTCTTCTTCTCCTTCTTCTTCTTCTCCTTCATCATCATCTTCTCCTTCTTTTCTTTCTCTTTCTCCTACTTCTTCTCCTTCCCCTTCTTCTTGTTCATTTTCTCCTTCTCCTTCTCCTTATCCATTTTCTCCTTCTTCTCCTTCTTCTACTCCTTCTTCTCCTTCTCCTTGTTCTCCTTCTTCTTCTTTTCCTACTCTTTCTTCTTCTTCTTCTTCTTCTTCTCCTTCTTCTGCTTCTTCTTCTCCTTCTCATTCTTCTTCTTTTCCTTCTTCTCCTTGTTCTTCTTCTCCTTCTTTTCCTTCTTCTTCTCCTCCTTATTCTCATTCTCCTTCTTCTTCTTATTCTTCTCCTTCTCTTTCTTCTTCTTCTTCTCCTTCTCCTACTTCTCCTTCTTGTTCTTCTTCTCCTCTTTCTTCTTCTTCTCCTTCTGTATCTTGTTGTTGTTGTTGTTCTTCTCCTTCTCCTTCTTCTTCTCCTTCTTCTCCTTCTTCTCCTTCTCCTTCTCCTTCTTCTCCTTCTCCTTCTCCCTCTTCTTCTTCTTCTCTTTATTGTTCTTCTCCTTCTGCTTCTTCTTCTTATTCTTCTTCTTCTTCTTCTTCTCCTTCTCCTGCTCCTTCTTCTTCTCCTTCTTCTCTTTCCCCTTCTTCTTCTTCTTCTCCTTCTCCTTTTCTTTTTCTCCTTCTCCTTCTCTTTATCCTTCTCATCCTTCTCCTTCTCCTCCTTCTCCTTCTCCTTATTCTTCTCCTACTTCTCCTTCTTCTTCTTATTCTTTTCCTTCTTCTTCTTCTTCTTCTTCTCCTTCTTCTTCTCCTTATTCTTCTTCTTCTTCTTATTCTCCTTCTTCTTCTTGTCCTTTTTCTTCTCCTTGTTCTCCTTCTCCTTCCCCTTCTCCTTCTCCTTCTCCTCCTTCTACTCCTTCTCCTTCTCCTTCTTCTCCTTCTCCTTCTCCTTCTTCTTCTCCTTTTCCTTCTTCTCCTCCTTCTTATTCTCCTTATTTTCCTTCTTCTTCTTCTTTTTCTTCTTCTTCTTCTCCTTCTTCTTCTCCTTCTTCTTATTCTCCTTCTCCTTCTTATTCTTCTTCTTCTTCTCCTTCTTCTTCTTCTGATTCTTCTTCTTCTTCTCCTTCTTCTTATTCTTCTTCTCCTTCTGCTCCTTCTTCTTCTTTCCCTTCTCCTCCTTCTTTTCCTTCTTGTTCTTCTCCTTCTTTTCCTCCTTCTTATTCTCCTTATTTTCCTTCTTTTTCTTCTTCTTCTTCTTTTTATTTTTCTTCTCCTTCTTCTTCTCCTCCTCCTTCTTCTTCTCCTTCTCCTTCTCCTTCTTCTTATTCTCCTTCTCATTCTTCTCCTTCTTCTTCTTCTCCTTCTTCTTATTCTCCTTCTCATTCTTCTCCTTCTTCTTCTTCTCCTTCTTCTTCTTCTACTTCTTCTTATTCTTCTTCTCCTTATGCTCCTTCTCCTTCTTTTCCTTCTTCTCCTTCTCCTCCTCCTTCTTCTTGTTCTTGTTCTTGTTCTTCTTCTCCTTCTCCTGCTTCTTATTCTTCTTATTCTTCTTATTATTCTTATCCTTCTTCTTCTCCTCCTCCTCCTCCTCCTTCTTCTTCTCCTCCTCCTTCTTCTTCTTCTCCTCTTTCTCCTTATCCTTCTCCTCCTTCTCCTTTTCCTTCTCCTTGCCCTTCTCTTCTCCTTCTTACTCTTCCTCTCCCTCTTTCTCTTCTTCTACTCCTTTTTCTTCTTCTTCTATAGAGAGTGAATTTCTTGGAGAGGATTTGGGGTCTTAGATGAATGAGTTAATGACTTAGTTTTAGATCACTATGTGTGGGTGAGTTGATCAAGATTAGGAATATGATTAACTATAGATATTCCTAATTTTAGATCAATTCTTATGCTGAACTCACCTATGTGTTCCTAAGGTGAGTGAATTGAGACAACAGATTCTTGCAGAAACCCATAACTCCAGATATTCTATTCATCCAGACGCCACTAAGATGTACTATGATCAACGAGAAGTCTTTTGGTGGAATGGTATGAAAAGAGATATAGATGATTCTGTGGCTAAGTGCCCTAATTGCGAGCAAATGAAGGTAGAACATCAGAAACAAAGAGGTATGACTCAAGATATCAACATTTCTACTTTAAAGTCAGAAGTGATCAAAATGGACTTCATCACAGGTTTACCTCATACTCACAGATATCATGACTCCATTTGGTGATTGTTGATAGAGTTACTAAGTGTGCACACTTTTTGGCTGTCAAGACTACAGATTCGGTGGAGGACTACGCCAAGAATTACATTAATGAGATAGTTAGATTGCATGGGGTTCCTTTGTTTATCATCTCAGATAGAGGTCCTCAGTTCACCTCTTATTTCGGGAAGTTGTTTTCAGAAAGGTCTTGGTACCCATGTTACTCTTAGCATATCGTTTGATCCGCAGACGGATGGGCAGACAGAGCGTACAATTCAAACCTTAGAGGACATGTTGAGAGATTATGTGATCTATTTCAAGGATAGTTGGGATGATCACCTTCCTCTTATAGAGTTCACCTATAATAATATTTACCATTCCAGCATTCAGATGGCTCCTTATGAGGCATTGTATGGGCGTAGATGTAGGTCTCCAGTTACTTGGTTTGAAGTAGGTAAGGCAGGATTGATAGGGCCAGATTCAGTTCATGATGATATAAAGAAAGTGCAACTCATTAGAGATAGATTTAAGATAGCCCAAAGTCACCAAAAATCCTATGTAGATGTAAGGAGAAGGGAACTAGAGTTCCAAGTTGATGATTGGGCTTTCCTGAAAGTGTCACCTATGAAAGGGTGATGATATTCAACTAGAAATCAAAGCTTAGTCCTAGATATGTAGGCCCTTACAAGATCATGAAAATGGTTGGTAAAGTGGCTTATGAGTTAGAGTTGCCAACAGAACTAGCAGCAGCGCATCCGGTCTTTCACATTTTGTTGTTGAAGAAGTGTGTAGGTGACCCAACGTCTATTATGCCTTTATAAAGTATGGTTGTGAAGGATAGTCTCACTTATGAAGAGGTACCAGTTGAGATTCTTGATCGTCAGGTTCGAAGGTTGAGAAACAAAGAAGTCACTTCAGTTAAGGTCTTGTGGAGGAGTCAGACCGTAAAGGGAGCTACTTGGGAAGCAGAAGCAGCCATGAAGGCCAAGTATCCTCATCTCTTTCCTTCTGACCCCATTCCAACTTGAGGTAATAATTTCTCTTCAGTTTTTCAGTCTTTCATGTGCAGTTTTAGTTTTAGCATCATGCTCCTTCAGTTGTACTTGCATTTTCAGCATATTTGCATGTTCTTGGAACTTAATTAAGTCAGCAATTAGTTTCCAGTGTTTAGTGGTAAGGGTTGCAACTCTCTCCCTCCATTTCAGCTAATTAGTCTTCATTAGAGGATGAATGTTCCAAAAGGGGAGATAATGTAACACCCCGTATGCGAAAGCAGACCTCAGTGTAGATTTTCCAGAAGTTGCAGGTGCAACTTACGATTGCCACCCAAGGACCGTAGGGTGACCCACGACCCATGCTAGTGGTCTGCGGTTTGCATCTGCAATCCTCCCAGACTCAACCCCAAAAATTTAGGTAGGGGTAGACCCACGCCAGGACCTACGAATCGTAAGTCAGACCACGATCCATGGTCTAAGGCCGTAGGTCAGACCCCAAGCTTCCAGCTCCCAGTCATTACTGACGGTTGACCAGCACGGACCATCAGTCGATCAATGGTCCGTCGATCCCGTCCTTCGGTTATCCCAACATCAATTAAGTTAGGGAACTTTTGGTCTTTCCTTATGTGTTGGATCCCTAAACTACGTCGTGAAACCCCTAAATTACATAGTTTTGATCAGTTTTAGCCTAGAAACATAACTAGAACTTAACTAAGTCAGATCATTCACCAAAACTTAGAAAATTAGAGCATAAAGAGGAGAAAGAGGGGACCAAACCCTTCCCAAGAACGCAATGAGTTTTCACCAGTTCCAGCCACAAAATTAAAAGATTTCTCCATGAATTTTTTCATCAGGTATGTGGGATTTCACTAGTGGGGTCCTTTCACCCATAAGGTCCCAAGAATTTAGTCAGATTCTTGATTCCCTCATTAGTATCTAGACCTAGGGTTTTCTTGAATGTTAGAAATTGTTGGGTTTTAGCTGTAAGAATGATCCAATTCAAAGTATCATGTTGTAGTATTGTTTTTGCCCAGATTCATGCATAAACTCAGAACCCTAGATATGTAGTTCTTTTAGTTCATGAAATACACATTCTAGGTAAGTAAATTCAGGTATATATATTAACATGCCTCAGTTTTCGAATATATCATTATCAATATATAATGTTATATTCTAAGTTTGCATGTCAGTACTTTGAGTTATTCAGTATTACAGAATTTCAGTCATAAATTGTTAATTACCTAATCAATTAGGAGAAGCTTAATACTGAGTAGACTAGGGTCAGTCACCCCCAAGTCCCAGCACTACGTGCCCCGTAGGTTGTAAGTCCCCTCTGTGAGCATCATTTTAGTGATCACGCAAGCATGCCTTTCTATCTCTGGCAGGGTATATTGCATCCTCTCGATGGGGCGTATATATCGGACTCCACATTTAGCTCATGTGGTTTTATGTCAATTATTAGTAGCTCTCTACAATTTAGTCAGATCCTATTGCATTGACCATGTTATAAGTTTAGTTTAGATTTCAGCTTCAACACATTATAAACTTGGTCATTGCATTCAGTTTAGTCATGTACAATATTTTTAGTATCCTTATCATGTTCGGATTATGTCATTACCTTAATTCTTGTTCAGTTATGTTATTAATCAGTTTTATTCTATCCTACATGCTTAGTACTTTTCAAGTACTGATGCATACTCTGTGCTACATTTTCTCTGATGTAGGTTCAGGCCCTCAGCAATCAGATCACGCATAGATCGGTTCCCGATCTTCAGTTCATCATCATCACTGGTGAGTCCTCATTCTTCGAGGACTAGCGACATGATTATCTTTATTTCTTCTAGTTTCAGTTTCAGTTTGCTAGACTTAGCTGGGGCATGTCCCAAAATTTCTAGTAAGTAGAGGCTTTACTTCAGACATAGTTTGTTTAAACTTTAGTCTTAGAGTTTGACTTTTCATTTATATTCAAACTCTTAGTTTTAATTTATTTAGATAGTATATGGGTATTCCCCATCATTTCAGTTTACATGATGATTTAACTTCCGCATTATTGTTTCAGTTTATCTTTAAGTATGCTTATGATATGCCAACAGGGTTAGCTTGGGGAAGTTGCGATCCTAGGTTCCGTGTCCGCGTCCAAGGGGTAGCCTCGGAGTGTGGCAATACCCTTGATTGACACAATATGACCAAGGAACCCTACAGACCTTAACCATAATTCACACTTGCTAAACTTTGCAAAAAGTTATTGGTCCTTAAGAACTTGCATCACAATTCTCAAATAGTCCACATGTTCATTTTAAATCCTTTAATAGATCAAAATATTATCGATAAACACAATCAAAAACATGTCTAGGTATAGAAAACACACTCTATTCATCAGGTCCATGAACGCCACCGGAGCATTGTTCAAACCAAACGACATCACTAGAAATTGATAATGACCATACCGAGTTTGGAAAGCTGTCTTGGGAATATCTTCCCCTCTCACCCTCAATTGGTGATAACCGGAACGAAGTTCATTTTTTTAGAAATAGCTAGCCCCTTGAAGTTGGTCAAACAATTCATCAATCCTTGGAAGAGGATACTTGTTCTTAATGGTCACTTTGTTCAATTTATGATAATCGATGCACATTCTAAGAGACCCATCCTTCTTCCTAACAAATAACACAGGAGCACCACATGAAGAGATACTTGGTTGGATATAACCCTTGTCTAGAAAATCCTTCAACTGTTATTTCAACTCGTTTAACTCTACCAGAGCCATTCTATAAGGAGGAATAGAGATAGGTTGCATATCCGGAAGAAGGTCAATACAAAAATCTATTTCCTACTCTGGAGGAATACCGGGAAAATCTTCAGGAAAAACTTTCGATAACTCATTAACCAACGGAACAAACTCAAGAGAAGGGGTTTTGGAACATCCCTCACCCTAAGAACATGGTAAAAGAAACCTTTTGAGATCATCTTTCTAGATTTAAGGTAGGACACAAATTTACCTCTAGGCATAGAATTTACCCCCTTCCACTCTAAGATAGGTTCATTTGGAAATTGGAATCTAACCACCCGAGTTCTACAATCGAAAGAGGCATAAAAAGTATGCAACCAATCCATACCAAGAATCACATCAAAGTCTAACATGTCAAGCTCTAACAATTCAACAAGTGTAATTCTATGGGACAAGGAAATGGGACATCCTCTATAAACCCTCTTAGCCACCACAGAATCACCAACCGGGGTAGAGACCAAAAAAGGGTCTAATAACAATTCGGGGAGTATATCAAACTTCATGGCCACATAAGGTGTAACATATGACAAAGTAGCACCGGGATCTATCAAGGAATATTCATCAATAAAGAAGACTTTTAACATACCAATCACCACATCCGAGGATCTCTCTTGGTCACCTTGGGTTTGAAGAGCATAAAAGTGGTTTTGCTTTGGGGAATTGGAGTTTGAACCTCTTGGAGGAGCTTGCTTGTCTTCTCTCTCCTTAGACTTGGGCATCGGGAAATCTCTCATCTTGTTACCACTCATTCCACAACCATAGCACCCATATGTGCCCACTAGGCACTTACCATTATGTTTTCTTCCACACTTTGCACAATTAGGCTTAGCCACATAAGAACCACTACCATTACCTCCTTGAGGTTAAGAATTGGAAACCCTATCTTTGTTGACCCTTGGAGCACTAGAGGAACCTTGGTTGGAAAACCTTTTTTTGAACCTTGGTCGACCTTGTCCATCAGACCTAGCATTGGAGAAGTTTCCATCACCAGTTCACCTCCCTATTCTTTTTCTTAAGTTTTTAATCCTTAATTTGTTGAGCATACACCATAATCCTTGAGATATTCATGTCATGGAGAAGCATTGTTGTATGACACTCTTTTTCAACCAAGTCAAACACACCCGACATAAACCTACTCATCTTAGACCTTGAGTCCGTCACTATACTTGGAGCATATTTGGAGAGTTGGGTGAACTTTAGAGCATATTACTTAACACTCATACTTCCTTAGCGAAGGTTGATGAACTCTTGTACCTTTGACTCCCTCAACTCTAGGGGAAAGAACCTATCAAGAAATGTCGATTTGAACAATTCCCATTCTACCGGGCCTGCTCCTACGGGTCTCTCACTCTTCCACTAGTCATACCACACTTGAGCCACATCTTTTAGTTAGTAGGTGGCTAACTCCACTTTCTTTCCCGAAGAAACCCCCATAATAGCAAGTACTTTATAAACCTCATCGATAAATTTTTGAGGACCCTTTTCCATTTTGGAGCTATGAAATTTAGTAGGGTTCATTCTAGAAGAATCCCTAACTTTTGAAGCAGCCAAATTCATATTAGGATTCACCAGAGCTACAACTTCTCTATTGCTTTGAGCCATCACGGCTTGATCCAACATTGGGATAGTGGACCTAAAGTCTGCATGGGTCACATTCTCAACCAAAGAATCAACCGAAGCTTGATTAGCTTGAGGAAGAGCTCCTTGATTCACATTGTCATCCTCCATCCTTATAGAATTAGCCCTTCGTGTATTTAGATCTTGAAGACAAGAGAAGGATTAAGAGAGGGACTTTATAGAGTTTAACTCTATGGAACGACTTAAGAGTAATGAAAGAAGTGTAGTTTCCTAATCATCTTGTAGCCTCTCATTAATAAATGTGGCATGCTTCACACTTATGATCAAGAATCTACTAGATGTGGCTTATGAGACATCATCCTCGAATCATTCTAAGACTCGTGCTCTAATTACCAAGTTTGTCATGACCCGGGTATCCCTAGATGTAACAAGGCACATAGAAACCCTAAAGGCACCATGTAAGCCACTTATCATATCATAACATAAGAATAGAACAATAAAGAGTAAGAACACATTTTAAGTCCAAAATTTTCATAAAGGAAAGCGGAAGTCTAGACTTTTCTTAATATAGCCATCTATTGCAATCTTTGAAATGAGAAAGGGTCACAGCCCATACAACATAGTCCGAAAAGGAAATACATGAAATGAAACTACAAAGTGAAAACATCCATCCTCGAATCATGACGACTCACCAACAAGGTAGGAGAAATGAGCAAATCCAAGCTTTAGCCAAAATGAGAACCACCTTCAGAACCAGACCCTACACTTGGGAAAATGTACGAAAAGTAGGCGTTAGTACAAAAATGCACTAAGTATGATAGCCATGCATCAAAAACATTGAAAAAATGCTAAAAAGGGACATTTTAGTTGAATGCATGCAATTTACTAAGTTAAAACATCATTATGAAGATAGCGAAAAAGCATAGGTCATAACCATATATATTACACATATCATCATAACATTAGAGTAACATATCATAAATACTCTCAAAGCATACTTGTGGAGTGCATGAATAAAACCCCATAATATTACCCATTCTGGGTAAAGCTTCTTGAGTAACCATAGTTTATATTTCATATTATTGTTCATATTATTATTATAGTGGGAATAAGCCGTAAATGACATAGACCATGTGAGCTTAACATGGAATCTGATGTCTACCCCACACCGAAAAAAGGTTTTCCTACTTGCCTAAGGCATAACCATACTCTTAGCTTAGGTGGATCCACTAGCTAAATACCTATGAGGGTACATAGTTTATGGGATAAGGAAATTTCTACTAGAAACCCGGTTTCAACTAAGGTAGAATGTTTCCATCTCATGAGACATACTTTGGAAACCCGGACTCAACTAGCGTAAAAGCTTCCATCTCATATTAAATATCCAGCCGGTGCTAAGCATTACTTCCCACGTATTACATATTAAGTCTTGACTTAAGTTCATATTCATGAAACAATGTCTTGACACTCAATCAAACATAATTCATAAGATAGCTCATAGATTCAATAGGTGATAAAATCATTTTAACCTTAGAATATCATATTGTGAGATAACCTTTCACATCATTTCATATTCATACATAGGTGTGTAAATGAGAATATCCTTTCATCAATACACAACAAGATCATAATCATAATCACTTTACTCTCAAAGTGTTCTTAAAGCATATACATAACCTTCATAAAACATACATAATATCATATCTTGCCGTCTTCCAGGGTCAAATCTCATATAAAATTAGCAAATCTAGAATTAATACATTAGACATGGATATAATCACAATTCAAGTAATCAATTCACTACATACATAATCCCATAATACTCTTCTATCATCAACAAACCCACATCTCAAGATCATAATTGGGAAATAGGGGGATTTCATGGATTCTTGGGGAATTCAACATAAAACCACAAGAAATAATCAATTTATACATAATATAACATAACTCAATCATTATAAATGATTATGGAAGGAATCCATGAGTTTGGAGTCAAACCCTATCTTTTGGGAAATTACTAGTTTTGAAATTGAATTTAAAGGGACTTCATGGATGAGGACTATCCATGAATGAAGGACTACAATACCTTATCTATGAATCTACAAATAATTTGAGTAGAAAACCTAGCTTCTTCAAACCCTTGTTCCAACTTCCTTCTTCTTCTTCCTTGAAATTCTAGAGAGAGAAATTTTGGAGAGGATGAGTTCTTTTGGGAATTTAGAAATAATGATTTGAATGACTTAGTTTAGGGGTATAAAATCCTTTTATAGGTGGTTTAATTTAGAATAAAATGACACCACATAATATTAATTAAAATTGGAAAACCTTAAAGTGCCCCTAACTAATTCCTAAAAATAGTGTACAGGTGACCACCCACGACCCCACAACCACGGTACATGGATGGACCCACATGGCATGCTAGTGAACCATGGGTGGGTGTCTGTGGCCTATTTCTGGGACCCTGACCCACGACCCCTCACCCACGAGCTGTGGCTAGACTAATGGGGTGTATGTCCCCCCTCCGTAGGTGTGTTCCAGGGAATTTCTAGGGTCTTCCTCAAAGACCCATGGTTGGTCCTTAGGGGTCATACCTTGATGTTCTAACACAAAACCCTATATATTTAGGTACGAGGAGGTACATTAATGACTCTAACTCTCATGTTAAGCTCTAGTTTGACATACTAGTTTTTGGGGTGTTACATGAAGCTTGAAACCCTAGCTTTACCTTAAGAGAGAACTGGAGAAGAAAACCCTGGTGAGAATTTATGAGTTTTAGTGAATGGAAGGAAATGAAGGATTTTTGAAGGGTAAATCATGTTAATTGGATGGAAAATTACCAAAAAAACCCTTAATTAAAATCTGTCGGATAGTTTCTACTGTTGGACCTACGGTCCATAACACTTTCTACGAAGTGTTTAGGTCAACCGTATAATTGTTACTGGAACTCATAATTTTTTGAAGTTTCTACGAGACCATTCTCATCGTAGAACCCATGTTCAAGTAAAAAATCTCACTAAGTCTGGATCACTTCTATGGGCATTTCCTATGGCCCGTCAAACTTTCTACACACCCTCCGAGACTTGACATTCCGAAAACTTAACTAAGTTCCTACGACTGTCTTCCGACAACCCGTAGGACTTTCTACAGTCCGTAGGTTAGCTCGTTCAACCTATATAAGTACAAACAATTATCTTTTCCTTTCCAATTCAACTTTCTAATTTATGAGGTGTTACCATATCTCCCCTTGGTAACATCCATCCTCTAATGGGACTCAAGTTAGCATTAATAGAGTAGGGAGAGAAACTAACAGTCCAACATGAATGCAATCACATCAAAATATTAATAATCAAGGAGTAATTGAACCCAAGCTAAAACATAAAATTAAGATAAGTTTTCATGAACATGCATGCATATGGAAACATGAAAATGACTAAAGCGCATTAATTTGAAAGAATCAACCATGAGGAAATTAATACCTCAAGCTAGAATAGGAGCCGAGATAAGAGATGGAGATACTGGGACATCATACTGTCTTTGTCTTCTTAATTAGAACCCTCAACCAATTGATTCCTCCAATCAACTTTCACTGAAGCAACTTCCTTGATCCTAAAATTTTGAATTTGACAATTCAATATTTCAACCGAAACCTCTTCCAGAAAAATACTTTCCTTAAATCCCAAACTTTCCAATGACACTATAGATGTCGCATCACCAACACACTTTTTCAATAAAGAGACATGGAACACCGAATGTATTGATTCAAATTGGAAGGTAACTCTAACTCGTAGGCCACTTTACCAATACACTTAAAAAATTTATATGTGTCGACATATCATGAACTAATCTTCCCTTTCTTTCTGAATCTCATTACACCCCTCATAGGTGAGATTTTCAAGTAAACACCAATAATCAACATCAAATTCAAGCTCTTTTCTTGTCACATTGGCATAAGACTTTTGTCAACTTTGAGACATTTTCAAACATTCTCAAAAAATTCAGACCTTCTCCATAGCTTTATGCACTAACTCAGGCCCTATAAAAGAGACCTCACAAACTTCAAACCAACTAATGGGAGAGTTACATCTTATACCATACAAAGCCTTAAATGGAGCCATTTGGATACTTGAGTGGTAGCTATTATTATAAGGAAACTCGATCAAAGAAAAATGATCATCCCAATTTCCCTTAGAGTCAAGAACACAAGATCTCAATATATCCTCCTAAGTCTCTATAGTATCCTCGACCATTCTATTGGATTAAGGATGAGAGGTCATGCTAAGATTCATTTGAGTACCAACACCTTTCTAAAGTGACATACAAAAGTAAGATGTAAAATTGAGTACAACGATAGGATATAATGGACAAAGGGACCCTATGAAACCTCACCATTTCCCGAATATGAAGCCTAATATAGTCTTCAACTGAAAATGAACTCTTCACCGGATGAAAATGAGCCAACTTCGTCATCCTTTCCATAATGCCCCAAATTGAATCAATATGGCGATGAGTAAGTGGTAAAACCATAATGAAGTCCTTATTCAATTATTCCCACTTCCAAGTAGGAATGCTAATGTTTTGAGCCAAACCACCCAGTTTATGTTGCTCAAGTTTCACTTCTTGACAATTAGGAAACTTAGTTACAAATTTCACAATATCCTTCTTTATCCTATTCAACTAGTATACCTCCCATAAATCACGATATATTTTGGTGGCTCCCGGGTGAATATAATATCGAGAACTGTGAGCTTTAACTTGAATCTTATTCCTCAACTCATCAATATTTGGAAGCAATAATCGACCTTCGTAAAGAAGAACACCATCTCCCCTCTTGGGAAAAACCCCACATGGCTTTTTTTGAAATCAACTTTTTCAATTTTATCATAATCGGATCAAGATCTTTCTTAACCATCACATATGATACAAGATACACTGAGCCATTCTAAAAAATCACACCACCTGATTGGAATCAACTAAGTAGACGCCCAACCGGGCCATCTTATGAACATCATGAACTAGGTCTTTACTACCATCATCAACATGAGTAATCCTATCCATCAAGAGTCGAGTAAGAGCGTTGGCCACAATATTCCTTACACGAATAATAAAGGACACTATATCATATTATTTAAATAACTCAAGACATATCCTTTGGTGAAGATTTAAGTCCTTTTAGGTGACTATGTATTTCAAATGCTTTTGGTCGGTAAAGACATCCAGATGAAAAATATAATGGTATTGTATCAAAATCTTCAAGGCAAATTCTACCGCTAATAGCTCTAAATCTGGAGTAAGGTAATTCTTTTTATGCACCTTCAATTGCCTCAAATCATAAGAGATAAATTTCCCATGTTGCAAGAAAACACAATCAAGAACAATCCGTGAAGCATCACAATAAACCACGAAACCATCCAATAATTTTGGTAATGTCATTTTAGGACAGAGGTGAGTCTATTCTTCAACTCTTGGAAAGTCTTCTCACAAGCTTCCAACTATAGAAATTTCACCTTTTTTGAGTCAACGTAATTAAAGGTATATCAATAAAATAAAATCCTTCCACAAATCTTCTATAGTAACCCACCATACCCAAGAAACTTTGTATATCTATAGCAGATAGAGGTCTAGGGTCAGTTCTTAACTGCCTTGATCTTCTTAGGATTAACTTTAATACTGTCATTGCAAATACTATGTCTAAGGAATGCAACGAACCTCAACTAATACTCATACTTGCTAAACTAGGAAAATAATTGATGATCCTTGAGGATTCACAAAACTATCCTTAAATAATCAACATGTTAATCCTCACTCCATGAGTAAATAAAAAAATTATCAATAAAAACAATCATGTACATGTAAAGATATTACTTAAACACCCTATTAATTAGGTCCATGAAAGCCACCGAGGAATTAGTCCATCCAAATGACATTACCAAAAACTCATAGTGACCATACCTAGTTAGAAAAGTTATCTTCAGTATGTCACTTTCCTTTACCCTCCATTGATAATATCCCGATTAAGGTTAATCTTTCTATAGAAAATCATACCTTGGAGTTGATCAAACAAGTCATCATTTGCTGGAATATAATACTTATTCTTTACCATGACATTTTTGAATTACCGATAGTCAATACACATTCAGAGTGAACCATCATTGTTTGATAATACAACACCAGAGCACCCCATTGAGAGATACTCAATCAAATGAAACTCTTATAAAAAATGTCCTTCAATTAATCCTTTAAGTCATTAAGTTCTGCTAGAGCCATATGGTAAGGTGGAATAGAGAAAGGTTGTGTATTTGATAGTAGGTCAATATCAAAATCTATTTCCCTTTCGAGAGGGATACCAGAAAGATCACCGGGAAACACTTTTGGAAAATCATTTACAAATGGAACTAACTCAAGAGTTTTCAGAATTCGTGTCTCTAACCTGAACAATATGATAAATGCAACACTTAGAAATCATTTTCTTAGCCTTTAGACAAGATATGAACTAACCCTTAGGTGTTGAATTTCCCCTTTTCCATTCTAAGATAGGTTTATTTGGAACTTGGAATGTGAGAAATTGTGTCCAATAATCTATGGAAGCATAACAAGACTGAATCCAATCTATCCAAAGAATGAAATCTAAGTCTAACAAATCAAGATCTATAAGATCAACATGAGTGTATCTATGAGAAATAGAAAACTGGCAATTTCTGTAGAATAATCTAGTAACAGAGTCACCTACAAGTGCAAACAATAAAAAATGTTCTAAAAGAACATCTGGACAAACATCAAATATAATAGATACATAAGGAGTTACTAAATACAATGTAGCACCCGAATCAAGCAAATAATATACATCAAGATGAAAGACATGCAACATACTAGTCATAACGTCTAGAGAACCCTCTTGATAGTCTCGATTTTGAAGACCATAGAACATGTTCTGACGAGGAACACCACCCGAGCCTGAACCATTAGGCTGAGCTTGCCTAGCATCCTTACTTTTTCTAGTTTTTAAGGACAACCTTTAACCTTGTGACCACTTTTACCATAAAAAAATCAATTATCCATACAACCTACACATTTTGTCAAGTGATTCTTGCCATACTTTTGGCAAGCAAGAACAGAAGATCCCCTACCACCACCTCCTTGAGCTTTAGGGTTAGACACTTTATCTTTGTTGAACTTTCAAGCTGGAAAATTGATGAATTTTGATCAGAGAACTTTTGCCGAAATCAAGAACGTCCATATCCACCGAACTACAGTGAGAGAAGTCACCATCACTCGTTCTTTCCCTCTTTGACTCCCTAGATATTTACTTTAGATTTTCTTACTCTATTTTTTGAGCATGAATCATCAAATACGATATATCTATCTCCCTGATTAGCATGACGATTTGACATTTTTTGACCACCATCTAAGACATACCTGATAGAAAATTACTCATCCCTGCCTAGAGTTGGCAAAAATAGTAGGAGCATACTTAGACAAATTAGTAAAATTAAATGCATACTCTTTCACACTCATGTTCCCTTGTTTAAGGTTTATAAACGCAAGCAATATCGCTTCCATCACCTCAAGGGGAAATAATTTATCAAGAAAATCCCCTTTGAATTTTCCCAAATCAAGAGGGCCCGCATCAATTGTCCTGTCTTCTTTTCATTGAATAAATGATACGTTCAAACTTATACCTCAATTAAGAAGTATAAACAGTCGATGTAAATTAAAGATTTTAACATGAGTTGAGGTCGATTCCATAGGGAATTATAGTAGAATTACTCCTACTAGTTCTTATGTTCAATTGCGGTTGATATTCCCAAAAGTTAAATTGCATAAAGTAAACATTGGGTTGTTTTAATTTCCAAGTAAACAATTTTAGTAAGAATTAAATATAAACAATTACAGACGATAGTTCCAAAGTTTGATTATTTATTAAAGTATACGAGGATTGTGTTCCCCATGACCTTTAGACTAGAACTCAAATTTGCACAAATAACGATCTCTTGATAAAATACATATGTTCATAGCAAGAAGTGTACACCTAAATGATTTTCAGCCTTATTAGATGAATTTCACTATACTCTTTGTCTTAGACTGTTTTGAGTTTAACCCTTGCATACTTTTTTAGAAAAATATCCTCTTTTGAGCTCAAATCAATGAAACAAGTTGTTTGAATCATTTCAAGATTTTCAAAATCATGTACCTTTCTTTCGAACAAGTAATGAATACATGCAAGTTATAATGTGTGCACTCAATAGAAAGCATTCAATAAGAAAACAAAAAAGAAGTACGCTAATATCAATCAAAAGTTATTCACGTTGAATTTAATATTTTGTCTTAGTCATGGTTCCCAATACCCTAGTTTTGGTGTTTAGCTACTCATATTTTTAATGAAATAATTGTTAAGCATTAATGGAAGTGGTGAAAGTAGACTTACAATAATGAAACCCGACGCTTATTTATTATGAACACAAAATCAAGATCAAAATGATGATCCAAATGAGTATTCAAAAAGGAAACTCTCATTTCTCCAATAAAAACTTGTTTGAGATTATCGATGATAATCAAAATAAAACCCTAAGTAATTAATTATAGTCTTCTAAATGAGTCCTAATCGAAAGAGGAGAATTAACAGTCAGCAAATTTAAAGGACATTTAGAAACCCTGTGAAGCTTTTCAAGCTTTGTTCAGACCTTTCATGAACCAACACTTAGACTAAAATTGTTTGCTTCCAACTTCATCTTCCCACAAGTCCCTGTACGACCCATTAATAACTTCACAGCTCGTGTCGAGGTCTCGTTCAACTTGTGTTATGATGATTCGGGGATTTTGAATCATTTAGGACTTATTATTCAAGGATTTAGTGTCCTCAATGCCTATTTTACACTCATAACTAATGTTAAAATGTTGATATGCAAATGTCACGACCCAGGGGTATACCCTAGACGTAACATGGCGTACTTGACCCTGAAGGGGTCTCATACAAGCCCTTAGCATCATAACATAGGTAATAGAAATAAAATATGGGAAAATTTAAAACTTTTACAATCGAAGTCTTTTTTTATGAAAGAAAGCGGAAGTCTAAACTACACCTTTGTCTCAAACTATCTATTAAACTCTTTAATAAAAGTCTTGGGACGCATCCCATATAAAAGTATAAAACATAAAAAATGACATAAGGGAAATATGGGTTTGTCCTCGAAGCTATGAGGACTCACCAAATTTTTAAATCTTCTTGCACCTTAGAAACCTAACCTCCAAAGCAACTCAATCTCCGAAACCCTACATTTGATTAGAGTGTCGGCAAAGTATGTGTTAGTACAAAATGTACCAAGTATGAAAGTTAGCATCACAATATAAGAGCATATCAAAATTGTTAGTCAACGTAAGAAATAAGCATAAGAGATAATAACATAGTCATAGCATAATCCCCAACATAAGCATCATATAATCATAAGTCAACATAAGACATAGTTAATGAGGATAGGAGATAAGTCATAATCATATAAGCATAATTGACTCTTAGTCATCTATACCATAATAGCCCCATTCTTAAGTAACCTCAAAAGCATACATGTGCAAAGCATGAATAGCATCCTATAATACCACCCAAGCCAAGTAATCCTTTTTGGTCATCTTAATCATAGTCTATGTACATGGTCAAGTCTCTAAGCTTTTCTACCATAAAGGTACCATACTCCTAGGTAACCTCAAGACACACTTATGCAATGCATGAAAGGTATTTCATACTTTCCTTCACACTAAGCATAACCTTGAAGTCATCCTAGTCATATTCACCCTCCTTTGGACTCATTATTATTTTAACTTTCATAACCAAGGGAATTTCTCACCTTTAGTCTCTTATAGCAAGGAAGGTAACTCTAGAACAATCCTATCTTGAATATTTTCTTTAATAACCCTAAGTCATACTTGTGCAATGCATGCATAGCATCCCATAATACTATTCATGCTAAGTACCACTTTTAGGTTCTTATACTAATAATTCTTAGTTTGGAACATAGTTCCTCTCTTTAACTTTAGAAAACTATGAGGTACTCTCTTAAGCATTTCTTAGTTCATCTCTCTTTAAACCTTAGAACACTATGAGGTACTCTCTTAAGCACATCTTAGTTCATTAATTGGTTGAAACCTATGAGATACTTCCTTTAGTATGTCTAAGTTCACTATTAGCATGGATACTATGAGATACTTACTTAAGCATGTCTAAGTCCAATTATACTTTGAACACTATGAGATACTCCTTTAAGTATGTCTAAATTCCTTCTTCACCTGGACATTATGAGATACTACCTTAACCATGTCTAAGTCCATTCACACTCTTGAACACTAACAATTACTTCATTAAGTAAGTCTTAGATCATTATGCTTTTGAAAACTATGAGATGCTTCTCAAGCATGTCTTAGTTCATAGGATATGGAGATTGCTAGTAGAAACCTTAACTCAACTACGTGTAGGCTTCCATCTCATGAGACCTAACTTTAGGAAAACCCACACTCTACTACGTAGGAGTTCCCCGTTTTTACTTGGATAGTCCTCACATAAACTAGGTGTGGTTATCCTTTTTAATCGAAGCCTAGACCCTTTCTTGTGTGACACTCCATCTCATTGTCAATATCCACTTGGAGCCAAGCATACACCCCAAGGTTTACTTGTTAATCCCTGCTGAACACTCATGTCTCATGTGAGGATGTCCTTTACAATCAATCCATGTTCAAGTGATTCTATCACTTTATACATTCAAGCATTCATAAGGTAGGTTAGGTGAGTATAGGTCTTTCACCACAATTCTAACTATTAACTTCTATTCTCTTTTAGACTTTACTCTCAAAGCCTTAACATCAATAGATAATCATATTAACTTCACTCTAAAGATCTAACTATTATTATCACAAGCCTTACTCTCAAGGTTTCTTTCTTAATCACTTATTTATACCTATGTTTTCAAGGTATTTTGATCACATCCTTCATTACTAGGTGATTCTAGTCACAATTTGATCATCAAGGTTCAAATTAAACTTTAAATGTCAAGATCCTTCATATTCAATAAAGTATATTTCAATTCATGATTATATGATCCTAACTTTGATCAATTACTACACATGATATTGATTTAGGATGATCACCGTTAAACCTTCAACTTCACCTCTAATGGCATAAACCTACAAAACTTGGAATTCATCAAGTAAACTAGGGTTAACCATTGAAATCACATAAATTCATCATAATATCACTAAATAAAGCTAAATCAATAATAATTGGGTATTATCCACTAGATTGGAATCATACACAAACTCTACCCACAATCTAAGAAGAACTCTAGCTTTTTGGTTTTCGATTTCACAATTGGGGGATTTGTAGGGGGGATCTATGGGTGGAAGACCCATATATGAATTAGCTAAACATACATTTAATCAAATCCCTAACCCAAGCTTTCAACAATGGAGGTTGTTCTTGACCTAAGCTCTCTTCTATTCTTCCTCTTCTTCTTCTTAAGCTTTTCTAGAGAGAGAAAAATTTGAGAGAGGAGTTATTTGAGGTTTTGATTCTAAGTAACTTAGTTGGGGTGGTTAATCACTTAAAATACTTTATATAGGTGTATAAAATCAATATAAAATGACCCTCACTTAAAACTAATTAAAAAGGAATTTACTTAATGACCCTCGACTAGGCAGCCCCTTGCGAGGGGCTACGCCCATCTTCACGAGCCGTCAAGGGCACCACGGTCCGTGGTGGTGCCCGTGGTACCTTGACCAGTAGCTCCCCTCAACTTTTCAAGCTCCCAAAATTATAAGGCATGACCACGAGACCTCCCACGATCTGTGGTCAAGCTAACGGGTCGTGGTCATGGGGCAGTAGCTAGGCCTCAAGGCCTTGCCTCCCACACACCTAAGGGGTATTCACGAGCCCCTTCACGGACCGTGGTCATGACCACTGGTTGTGAAGGTCGTCGTGGTCCTTGGTAGTGCTTGGCCAAGGTTGGGGCAGCCTTGGTCTTTGGCTTAGGTTTTTCACCTTTGCCTTGTCCCTTGCCCTTGCTACCCTTAACCAAACCTTAGGTTATCTTCTAAATTACGGGGTCTAACACGTACCTTGACTTTCAACCACTAAACCCCTCATTCTAGAATCCTAGCTTGAGGCTCTAGTTAGGTCTACTAGTTTCCGAGACATTACAATATCTCCCCCTTGAGAACATTCATCCTTGAATGAAATTTCTAAACACTTCATAAGGGAAACGACTCTAGACTAACAGCCCATAATGCATGGACTACATCTAAATGCACACAAATAAGAGAGGGAAACTTCACTCCCAACTTAAAACTACTCATTGCAACTCAAGGAAGTAGGAACTACATCTAACAACCTATTTATGCGTGAAATTCTCATAACTAGCCATGTTCAAGGAGGAACTACCATCTCCTAGTCATATCATGCTTAACATACTCTCATGGAGCTCATATTCAATTCACTCTCAAAAGCATACTAAAACATGTTCATCAATTCATCTCACATAGTCAAAATAGGAAACTCATACTCAATGCACTACGATCATGAGGGAAACAATTCACTTAAACTCATTTTCTTTCAAAACACAAGTTTTTATGAACATGCATCATATAAGGAAATCATGGCAACTCATCAACACAAAATAACCTTGCTTGATAGGCACACCATCTCCCCCTTGGAAGTAAGCCTATACAACTTCTTCTAAACATCCTCTATCTCAAGAAAGTAACAATGAGGCTCATACTTACCAAACACAACATTAAGGTCTGTCATATCAAGTCACAAAAGACAAGAAATTCAAAAAATTACTAAAGCATGAAACATATACCGGAAGGGACATGAGGAGATCACTCTTGATTTTCTCTAGATTGGAGAGCATAAATCCTATTCTTCTTTTGAGTACCCTAATCTGGATTACTAGAGGCAACTTTCTTATCCTCTATTCGCTTAGCCTTAATAACCGGGCAATCTCTCATTTTGTGCCCATCCTTTCCACTCCCATAGCAACCATCCATGCCGGATAGGCACTTAGCATAATGAATCCTCCCACACTTGGTGTAAGTATACTTAGGAAATGGAGACCCATCACGCTTTTCTTTATCAAGCCTAGGGGTGTTGGAAGAATCTTGGTCGGAATGTCTTTGCTTAGACTGATAAGTCCGCAATTTGGACTCATTTAAGGCTTTGTTTTAATAGATTTAGTGTCCTTAAATGCATATTTTGTGTAAATAACAGATGTAAATCCTTGAATTTCAGGTATTTGGATTGAGGAACAAAGCTTGGACACTAATGAGCAAAAAGGAACAAGGCAGTAGAAAGAACGAAGAAAAGAATGTCTGACTATCACCATTTAAGACATTTCCAACATACAAACCATTACCTTCACCTAAAGTAACCCTCAAGCTATACTTTGTGAAATGTATGGATAGCGTCCCATACCACCATCCACACCAAAGTCCCACCTTAAGGTCACCAAAAGTAAATTTACCATTCAACCATTTCATCTTTATACCATTACCATACATAAGAGATATCAACAACACATAAGTCACATCAACACCTTAAGACCAACATCTAAGATATCTCTAAGTCATACTTATGCAATGTATGAGTATCATCCCATACTACTACTCACACCAAGTACTCCTTTCAAGTCACCATATACATGGCACATACATACTCAACAAGGAAGTAACTCATAATACAATCCAAGTATAGCATGCATCCTTACATTAAACATATAATCATTTAAGTCGCCCATTCCCCATTAACTTCATTAAGAACACTTTCATTCATTTATGCATAAAATCAATGTTCTTCATTAACATGATCATAAGTGTCCATTCATTTCTTTAACATCATAAAGGAACACAACATGACCCCTCTCAAAGCCTACTTGTGCAAGGCATAGGTCGAGTCCCATACCACCACCCACACTAAGTATTGCATCCTTTAGAAGTCATAGTTCATTAGTTGTGGGGGTAAGCCTTAACTGACATAGACCATGTGTGCTTGACATGGAATCCTGGTGTCACCCTCACCGGATAAAGGGATTCCTACTTGCCTAAGGTAGGACCATCATTTTTATAGCTTAAGTGGATCCACTAGCTACACCTATATGGTCACATAGTTTATGGAATAGGGAGATTGCTACTTTATCATCATGTGAGGGCTCCTATCTCATCACTATCCACTCGGTGCTTAGCATTATTCCCCACAGAGTACTTGACATTCATTACATTAATTCATTATGGGACAAGTGATTGTTACTAGATACCCCACCTCAACTAACGTGAGGGCATCTATCTCAAACCCAACATTGGTTAAAATGGGATATAAGGATTGTTACTAGATACCCTGCCTCAACTCACGTGAGAGCATCCATTTCAACCCAAAATTAATTCATTGGAAAGTTCATAGATTCAAAGATGAGAATTTCCTTTCACCTAGGAATCACATATTGTGAGAAAGTTCTTTCAAAACATGTCATTTCATTTATTAGAGTACAATTGAGAAGTGCATTTCATAACAAACCAAGCGGGGAGTTTCCGTCCGAACAATCCAAGGTCAGGCGGAAATCAAAGTTGGAATAGAGATCATGATGATGGTTGGAGAGATCGAGATCATGAATGGCGTGATCATGGCACAAACTGGAAAGATCGAGATGGGGACAAAAAATCCTATGTGCCTTCTCATGAAAGCCAAAAGCCGAAAGAACCAAGGGCTGATCCTGAAAACTTCCATACCGAAGATATGCTTGCTCATATTTTGAACAAAGTGGAAAGATCGGACAAGGTACTAAAGGAAATAAAAGATGACGTCTCTTCTCTTAACCAAACGGTTGCATCACACTCGGTGTCCATTAATTAATTGGAAACACAGATGGGTTAGATCTCGGCTCATTTAAATCAAAGGCAAAAAGGGGGGCGCCCAAGTGATACATTTGTGAACCTGAAAAATGAGACATGATCCAATGGCCACGTCGTGCCACAACGTTAATAAGGGCCTTCTTGGGAGGTAACCCATGTTTTATGTTTTGTCATTTGAATAACGTTTATTGGATATGCAGTTTGAAATTTCAAAGTTTGGGAAAGTAGGCAAATGGGCGAGCTCAGAACCCACTCGGCACTTCACCGAGTAGTTTGGCGAGCCTGATGTTGATGGCCTTTTTGACAAACTAAATGGGTGGAATTCTGGTAACGACATAGGGCTAAATGTTGTTCTACACATTGCCGACTGGATCTATGACATTATTGAGGCTCGTCGTCTAAGGCACGACTTGAAAGGTCAAAAGCTTCCAACCGTTTTAAATTTAAAACATCCCCTTATTTTTGTCACACCTCAAAATCCACTAGTCTAAATAAGAGACCAAGTGAGAGTCACAAGCCAAAGGCTAAGCCTAGGCACCTTTCACGAAGGCCTAGATGAGTCGTGAAGGGCATCACGAGGCATGGTAATGCTTGTGAAGGCTCACAGTGTCAAGACAAAGAGAGCTCCCTTCCCATGAGCACCTAGACGACTCGTGGTGAGCACCACTGCGCGTAGGGATGCCCGTGAAGAGGGAAAAAGTAGCAACTTTAAGGCTGACCCTCAACACGAGACACTAGACGGTTTGTGAGGGCTATAACGGCTTGTGGTATGGGTCATATGAGGTGAGTCAAGTTGAGGTGGCTTTCCCAGGCCACTGGTCAAGGGCCACGACTGCCACCACGTCCCGTCTAATCTTTGACGGCTCGTGAGGGATGATGAGTCCATAAATTGGACTCATTGAGGGTTATATTTTAATAGATTTAGTGTCATCAAATGCATATTTTATCTCAATAACTGATGTAAATCCTTGAATTTCAGGTATTTAGACTTAGAGACAAAGAATGGACACTATGGAGCAAAAAGGAACAAAGCAGCTGAAAGAACGAAGAAATGAAGGCCTGAGGATCTCCTAACCCATTAGGTGAGTCACCGAAGAGCCTTGATACGCTCAAATTACACCTCCCTAAAGAAGTGTAAGCGATCGTTATCAAGTAAAGAACCCAACTTGTAGGTTGGGGTCGATCCCACAAGGAAAATGGTTTAGACTTTACTTTAACCCACGATTATATCCAATTAGTCAA
>JAJONZ010012321.1:0-37476 GCA_029582445.1 Solanum paucissectum | reverse complement strand
ATACATGGATAGTTGGGTGAACTTAAGAGCATACTCTTTCACACTCATACCTCCTTGACGAAGGTTAATGAATTCTTGCATCTTGCGTTCCCTCAACTCTAGGGGAAAGAACCTATCAAGGAATGCTTCTTTAAACTCTTCCCACTCTATTGGGCCCGCCTCTACTGGCCTATTGTCTTTCCATTGTTCATATCATATTTGTGTTACATCCCTCAATTGATAAGCGGCTAGCTCCGCTTTCTCTACCGAAGTCAATTCCATGATAGCAAGAACCTTATACACCTCATCTATAAAACGTTGAGGATCTTCCTCCACTTTGGAGCCATAAAACTCTGGAGGGTTCATCCTCAAAAACTCTCTCACCCTCAAAGCCGCGTAATTCACATTAGGGTTCACCGGAGCTACCATCCCTCTATTGGCTTGGGCCAACATTAGAAAATCCTACCTAACCTCCCCATCCAACATAGCTAGAGAATTAATCAGAGCTTGATTAGCTTAAGTAGGGACTTGAGGTGGAACTTGGAGAGAAGCCTCTTGATCCACATTGCCTTCCTCATACCTCCTAGCATTTGACCTTGTATTAGCCATACCCTGAAAAATCATAGGGCACGAATTAGAAGAAGGACATACTAGAGCCAAACTCTATGGCATGACTTAGAGAATGAAGAAGTGATATTTCCTAAGATCCTAGAACCATTTTAAACCTTGTTCTCCGATTACCAAGTTCGTCACAATCCAGGGGTACACCCTAGAAATAACACAACATTCTTGACCCCGAAGGGTCTCATACAATTCCTTAGCGTATCATAACATAAGATAATATCAAAGTACAGAAATTTTAAAGAAACTTTATCCATACTATCGAAGTCTTTTATAAAGCAAGCCAAAGTCTTCACTACACGTTGTCTCAAACCATCTAAACTCAACTTTGAATTAAAAACCTTTGGGACGCAGTCCATACATTAGTCTCATGACATGAAAGTAAAAGACATAAAGAAAATAGTGGCTTTGTCCTCGAAGTTATGAGGACTTACCCAAATCTTCAATTCCTTTCTCCTTAGAAACCTATCCTCAAGAATGAAACTTAATCTCCAAACCCTACATTTGATTAGAATGTAGGCAATATATGCGTTAGTACAAAGTACTAAATATGATAGCTAGCACAACATCACAAGAGCATAATATCATAAGGGTTAGTCAACATAAGACATATTCCAATACTTCATGAGACATCAACTATAAGTATACGAGACAATATCATAATCATAAGTAAAGTCTCCAATATAAGCATCATATAAGCATTATTTCACCCTTAATCTTTCATCTCATAAGAGAACCATTTCAAGTAACCTAAAAGCATACTTGTGAAAGGCACGGACAAGACCCCATAATACCATCCAAGCTAAGTATACCTCTTTGGTCATCCTATACATAGTCCATATAACTAGTCAAGCTTTAGACTCTCATAAGTAGCTTCAAGTCATACTTGTGCAATGTATGAGTAAGATCCCATAATCCTACTAACACTAAGTACCACCTTAGGCATCATACTAATCACCTTAGGATCTCATTCTTTATCTTAACTCTCATATTCAAAGGAATCTCTCACCTTTAGCCAATACTCACAAGGAAGGCAACTCTAGCACAATCCTATCTAAACATACATCACATAAGAGAACACTTTCTTGAATAACCTTTAGTGGTACTTGTGCAATGTATGAATGTCATCCCATAATACTATTCATACTAAGTACCACTTTTAGGTCCTTATACTCACACTCCTTAGTTGGAAAGTAGTTCCTTACTTTTAACCTTAGAACACTATGAGGTACTTGCTTAAGCACATCTTAGTTCATTATTAGGTTGAACCCTATGAGACACCTCTTTAAGCATGTCTAAATTCATTATTAAGATGGACCCTATGAGATACTTCCTAAAGCATGTCTAGGTCCATTAATGCATTTGAACAGTTGGAGATACTTCTTTAAGTATGTCATAGTTCATTGGATATGGAGATTGCTACTAGAAACCTTATCTCAACTATGTGAAGGCTTCCATCTCATGAGATCTAACTTTGGGAAAACCCACACTGTACTACGTAAGAGTTCCCCCTTTACCTTGGATAATCCTCACATCAACTAGGTGTGGTTCTCCTTTCAACTTGGAGCCCAGACCCTATCTTGTGTGACAGTCCATCTCATCGTCAATATCCGCTTGGGGCCAAGCATAGACCCCAAGATTTCACTACTAAACCTTGCTTAACATTCATGTCTCATGGAAGGATGTCCTTGACAATCAATCCATGTTCAAGTGATCTTATCACTTTATACATTCAAGCCTTTATAAGGTAGGTTAGGTGAGTATAGGCCTTTCACCATAATTATATGTATTAGACTTCTATTCATCACAATAGATTTACTCTCAAAGCCCTAGTGATTCAACATTCATGACTACAAGCCTTACTATCAAAGATTTACTTCATTTAATCCTCATTCATATCTTGATCACAAGACATTCAAGTCGCAAGCTTCATATTTAAGCAATTCTAGTCATAATTCATCATAAAGACTCAATCTCCTTCATTCCTAGTCAAGATCCGTCATATTATATTTATTCTAGTTCAATTCATGTTTACATGTTTCTATTCTTAGACAATTACTACTCATAACATCAAATTTAGAAGATCACCTATGAACCCCCAATTTCACCTTTCATGGTATAAACCCACATGATTCAATTTTTAACCATGGAAAATATGTAACATCATCATAATATCATGAATCAATACTAAAAAAATCATAAACAAGTACTATCCACTCAATTGGAATCATACCCATCACTACCCACAACATAGGAAGAAACCCTAGCTTGAATTGGATTTTATAGGGGAAATCTAGGGGAGGCTCTATGGATGGAAGAATCCATATATGAATAAGCTAACATTCCTTGATTCAAATCCCTCACAAAATCTTGCAACAATAGAGTCTTGTTCTTGACCTAAGCTTCAAGCTCTATCTTCTTCTTCAAGTCTTGAGATTTCTATATAGAGAAATATTTGAGTGGAGAGTATTTTGGGATTTTGATTTGAGTATTGTGAAATAGTGACTTAATTGGGTGGTTAAAGGGTTAACATATCTTATATAGTTGTTTTAAATCTAGATAAAATGATCCCACTCAATAACCACCTTATTTGGAATTCCCCAAAAATAACCCCACTTGGCAGCCTACTGTCCAGGCTTCACGAGAGGCACCATGGGTCGTGGTCCTCACCACTGACCGTGGTCCTTCCTGTGGTCCTTGGACCAGTAGTTAGGGCACTTGGCTTCCACAAGTCCATGGCATGACCACGAGCCTTCCCACTAACCGTGGTCAAGACCACTGGCCGTGAAGTGGCACGTGTACCATGGTCTAGCCGCTTGGCCTCAAGGAATTGCCTCCACAAGTCTAAGGGACTTTAACGAGGCCTCCCACGAACCATGGTCGTGGTGATGGCCATGAACTTGGGGCAGTTCTTGCGAATGGTGGGACAACCTTGGACTTTGGCTTGGGCTTTGCCCCTTTGCCTTGGCACTTGTCCTTTGGCCTTGAACTTTGTAGCCCTCAACTAAACCCTTGATGTTCTACTAAACTATGGGGTATAATACGTACCTTGACGTTTAACCCCTAACCCTTCATTCTAAGTATAGGAAGTCTTATCTACGACTCTAACCCTCATATCAAACTCTAGAACCCTAACTTAAGGCTCTAATTTAGTCTACTAGTTTTTGGGGTATTACAGAGGTTCTCAGTTTACCTCTCATTTCTGGAAGTGATTTCAGAAAGGTCTTGGTACTCAAGTTAATCTTAGCACAACATTTCATCTACAGATGAATGGTCAGGCATAGTGTACCATTTAGACCTTATAGGACATGTTGAGAGCTTGTGTGATCGATTTCAGGGGTAGTTGGGATGATCACCTTCCTCTTATAGAGTTCGCCTACATAATAGCTACCATTCTAACATTCAGGTGGCCCCTTATGAGGTATTGTATGGGTGTAGATGTAGATCTCCAGTTTTTTGGTTTGAAATAGGTGAAGCAGTTTAGATAGGGCCAGATTCAGTTCATGATGCCATGGAGAAAGTTCAGCTCATTAGAGATAGACTTAAGACAGCCCATAGTCGCCATAAGTCCTATGCAGATGTAAGGAGAAGGGACCTGGAGTTCAAAGTTGATGATTGGGTTTTCCTGAAAGTGTCACCAATGAAGGGGGTGATGAGATTTGGCAAGAAAGGGAAGCTCAGTCCTAGATATGTAGGCCCTTACAAGATCTTGAAAAGAGTTGGTAAAGTGGCTTATGAGTTAGAGCTTCCAGCAGAACAAGCAGTAGTGCATCCGGTCTTTCACATTTCGTTGTTGAAGAAGTGTGTGGGTGATCCAGCATCCATAGTACCATTGGAAAGCATGGCTGTGAAAGATAGTCTCACTTAAGAGGATGTGCCAGTTGAGATTCTTGATCGTCAGGTTGGAAGGTTGAGAAACAAAAAAATTGCTTTAGTGATGGTTTTGTGGAGGAGCTAGTCAGTAGAGGGAGCTACTTGGGAAGCAAAAGCAGCCATGAGGGCCAAGTATCCTCATCTCTTTCCTTCCGATTCCACTTTAGCTTGAGATAATAGTTCCTCTCCCATTTTTCAGTCATTCATGCTTAGTTTCAGTCTAAATATCATTTTCCTTCCATTATACTTGCATTTTCAGCGTATTTGCATGTTCTTGGAACTTAGTTCAGTCAGATTTCAGTTTCCAATGTTTATTGGTGTAACATCTCGCAATTTGAAAGAACTAAAAAGAAGTTAGAATTGGAAATAGTCATTTTAGGAAAGAATGAAAAATCTTGAAATTTGTTAAGTTATGTTAAGTTTGAGTTTTGGGTCAACTTCAAACGACCATAAGTCATTTCTAAATATGAGTTAGGTGTGATTCCAGATACCGTAGGAAATATCTTGGAATTATCTTTCCAACGCCACCGAATTTGCGCGATTCGGAGTTCGTATGAGTGAGATATGCCCATTTGAAGTTGGGATGTTCAAATAAGGAAAGTGTAAACCGGATTTTGGAAGGGTATAATGGTATTTTAACGACCCAATTAAATTATTTCGTTTTTAGTAAGTTATGTGGAGTCTAAACTGAGTTAGTTCAGTTTACGGAATTAAGAAATACGCTAGGGCTTTGAGAGAAGAGAAAAGAGGAGAAAGGAGAAGAGAAGTTCAAGATTTGTCAAGTTCTTCCGATTTTGGTTATGGAATTCGGCAAGGATTCAATCCTACAAGGTATGTGAGACTTTCATAGCGTTGGGTTCGTTCACCCACGCAACAATCATGTTTGTTTCAGCGAAATTTATTTCTAGAAAGTTGAAAGTATGATATTTTTGAATTATGTTCTTGAAGTTTGCTTTAGTTCTTGAGATTTGATGGGATTGTGGAGTTCTTGGTGGAATCATGTCGATTTAAGAGTTGTTTTGAGTTAGATTCTTATGTATATAAACTGGGTATTTGAATCTAAAGAGGGATTGCGAAAAAGAATCGGATTTAGGTGAATTGGGGTGAGAAAACGAAGAAGGAAAAAGTCAAGCAGGTTTTGGCACGAAAGTCCACATCCCAGACTTGCTCCCCCAGTGCATAAAAACAACACCTCCGCGTCGCGGAGAAGACGCAGACTCCTCTGTTTAAAAAATAAATTTTGCGATTAAATATTTAAATGCATCTCCGCGTCGCGGACTTGTTTCCAGACAGAGATTTTTTAATCGTTTCTCATGTTGAACTATCTAAAAACACTCCTAAACATCATGAATTCTTTCCTATCACAAATCACAATCCTTGAATCCATAAATTCAATTCAAGGAAAGTTAAGAGTCAAGTCAAGAGAAGTTCATAGAGTTTTTTCCAAAAGAATTTCACAAACGTTTAATTTTGTTTTAAGACTTAAACTTTGAGTTGAGTAAAGAGTAAGAGTAAAGTTCATTTCTTCAAAGATTATACAAGAACGAAGTATTCCCAAGGGTTAAAATTTTTTCACATTTGAACAAGAAAGGAAACACTAATTTCCAAGAGAGCTTTTAAGCTAAGTTTTGAGTAATTATCTCAAACCAAAGAAAGAGTTTTGTTTTAAAATCATATGAGCTGAGTATATTTTGGGAGTAGTATTGAGCACCAATATGGAGACGCGAATTCATAATAACTCAAGTCTCCATAAATCATGTAGCCATCATGGGTACAAAAGGATCATACTTGTTAGATGATTTCTTAGTTCTTTTTTAGCGTAGACTAGTGGATTTACTTTGTAACAACCCTCTCCAAAGGATGGTACTACTTAACAAGAAAGCTAATATAATACTTGCACATTTAAAAGGGATTAATCTAAGATGTATAAATTATAATTCAATAAAAGAATTTATTCCAAAATAACAAGTGAAAGGTATAAAGACTTGTCATTTAGAAATTTAGTTGATCTCAAAAAATAAACAAGACAAGAGTCCCAATTTACGGCGGAAGAATCTTTCAAAATTATTTTAAAAATACGCTAAGAGATTTTCATGTACTATCTATACTACTACAAGACACGTTACAAATCATTACCAACTTTGGGGTACCAAAGCTTGATTGGTTCATGCTTCATAAAAACCTTCAAAATAAACTGTAAATTTAATACATTACAAGACTTGGGTTTACACACCCCAAAACAGTAAAACATGTAGTCATACTTATTTTACAACCCATGGTGACATGATCAAATTAGCCTTCAAAATTTCATGTAAATGTACAACATATAGATCATGTACAAGTCCCAAGATTTATGCAAACTATAGATGCCTGCATGCAAATGTGATCTTCCCATAAAGCTCTCAAAACTCCGTCTCCAATGGCCAACTTCAAGTATCCCCTCGAACGTTCTCTACGATAGAAACAACTATTGCTAAGCATAAAGCTTAGTGGTGTAAAAACTATATGCGTGGAGCCGCTAGATTCACCAAGTTACCTTTCAACAGTCATGGGCAGCACAATTGAAACATAATAAATAAATAAAGTAAACAATACATTAAGGGTATAAAGTTCTATATTTAAAGATCCAAGTGTCAAGAACGCTCATAGCACCATTTTCCAAGAGATCCAATACCAAGGCTCGCCCAATATATACCTCATACCGTCACACCCAGCATAATCAAGTATCAAGAAGGACCGAAGCCCTGTATCAAGAAGGGTCAAAGCCCAATACTCAAGAGAATCAAGAACCATATTAAAAATGGCTTCCTAGTTCATACTTAAAATGGACAACTTCCATACTTAAGACCAACCAAAAATCCAGAGTCAAGATGGAAAATAATCCGAATCAATAGGCATGCCAATAGTGACAAAATCAAATCCTCAAGAAGGACAAAGTCCCAACAAGAATGCGAGGTGATCAAGCAATCCGTACAAGTGGGCGAGTTACCCAAGTGTCTTGAAAGTCTCAGAGAATCTCAAAACGACAATACAACGTGACAAGAAGTAACCAAGGTATCGAGATAACCCTTCAAATATACAAGCAGATAACAAGAGTACAAGTACAAGATTATACACAAACCTCAGGCTTTAGCATAGAAACAGTCCAACAAAACTGCAAGAATTTAAACCGTAGACCGACCAACGTATCAAGGTCCTCAACTTGTACACGAGTATATATAACCTTAAAAATACAATTAACTAAGTTATTTAACTTCTATTAGCTCCATAATGTTGACGTAAAACAGGATTATCATCACAAGTAAGCCTAACATGTACAAATACAACTATGCTCCCAAAACAGTGAATCTGTCCAACCTGATACCTCAAGTCGCAACTTAGTTTTGAAGAGGAAAACGGAAAAACTGGACTTTATATATTTCATAAAAGATGTAGGTACATCTCTTAAGGTTTCTAATAAACAAGAATCACCGCAAAATATATTTTATACAAAAAGTTATATTCAAAACACTAATAGTTGATCATACATGATTTTATATTCCGAAATCTGGACAGAACTTTCCCTATGTTGCGTCCCATATTTCAAATCCATGACATCTAAACTAAATTTTTACATAAACATAAGAGTTTTAGGTAATACGAATTAGCTTTCTAAATCATGTTTATTCACTGTAAACTAAGTTCTAGAGAACGCGATATGCATAAAATACCAAACACTACCCAGCTCAGAAACAAATTTCATCACTTACCAAAGAGAAGGGTGTGTCTCGAATTCCAGCCAAAAGGACCAAGGTTTTCTCTTGTGATTTTGAAGAACAATCTGTTTAGATATGTTTCTAAGGTTCTAAGACTTGAGAGAAACGAATTTACTAAAGGAGGTGTGAAAATATAGTCACAAAAGTGATGTTTATCCCTTGTACAACTGTCCTTCAAGGTGCTTCCCAAAATGCATACATATACACCTATATATATATCCTTCACCTCCTTTTAAAGTTATACACAATTCTAATTAGAATATTACATAAACACTCCAATACAATCCCTTAAATTATGATCACAATTTATGTTAAGCAAGTTAGAAAATATCACAACATTTCAAGTTCCCAAAATGAGAGTAAAACATATTGTAGTAATTAAGCAACGGTAAATTGACATGCCACTCTTGGGTAGTATTTAGGGGTGTTACACACTTAGTTATGGCGTTCTATATGATGGAAAAGTATAGGACAGTTCTGGTAGCATGGGCAAGACGCTGTATCATCACTTAGGCTCATAGTGGTGGTTGTCGGTTAGAGAAACTCCCACAACATTATATTACTTTATATGTAAACAAAATTGTTATTGCATTTCTTTAACAAATTGAGTTGCTAACTCCTGTTTTAAATGCTTTGTATAACTGCACCGCTATTGTTGTTTACTTTGCATTCGAGTTGAGTTATTCATGAGTTGAGTAAAGCCAAGGTAAGTATTCTTTTCAAATTCCTTTCCAACTTATGTCTTGTTTAGTATTCCCCTCGCATACTCGTACATTCAATGTACTGATACCATTTGGCCTGCATCATTTTATGATGAAGACACAGGTAACCAGGATCAACATCCAGCGCTTCGTTGATCTAGTTTACCACTCAGAGTCAATTGGTGAGCCTCCTTACTTTTCGGAGGGTCCTTTTTACATAGCTTTCTAGTATTTCAGTTGTTAGGATGATCGGGGGTCTTGTCCCGACACCCTTATTTGTTTTAGAGGCTTCATAGATGAGTAGTTATAGTTCTTTAGTTTTTCCATTTTTAGTTGTATATGTTAAGTCTGGAGTTGCCATTTTGGCTAAGTTATTATCTCCTAAGTTATAGCATGAGTTATATTTTTAGACTATTTCTTATGTTTAAGTCTTCCGCTGAGTAAGTAAGCCACGCCGAGCGTTCGCTTGGGACCAACAATGTTTCTCGAGTGCCAGTCCCACCCAAAGTATAGGCTTGGGATGTGACTAACTTGGTATCAGAGCACAGAGTTCAAGAGTCCTAGGGAGTCTATGATTTCGTGTCTATATAGTCCTAGTTATCGGTGTGAAGGGCGCCACATCTATAATTAGGAGGCTGCAACACTTAGGAAATTACCCCACTTCTTTTACACTCATTTCATGCGTTAGAGTTTGATCTCTAAAAAGTTTCTTCTAATTTGTGCTTGTGCGTGTATGTTAATCATGCCTCCATGAAGAGCTATCCGAGGTCGTCGTGCTAGGAGGAACTTTAAGGAGCAAAGGGTACCTAATGCACCTGAAGTGCAACCCCATGGAGAAGTCACGAATGCTGAGTTCAGGGAAGCAATTCCAATGTTAAGCCAAGATGTGACTAACTAGGTTGGGCAACAAAGACAAGCTAGACCGAAAGTGGCTGATACTTCAAGGATCCGAGAGTTCTTCAGGATGAATCCTCCAAGTTTCACTGGTTCAAGCACTACTGAGGATCCAGAGAACTTTATTCAGGAACTGCAAAAGATATTTGAAGTTATGGACGTTGCCGATCCTGAGCGAGTAGAACTAGCTGCATATTAACTGAAGAATGTTGCTAGGACTTGGTTTGACCAGTGGAAGAAGGGTAGAGCTGAGGGAGCACCACCTATGAGTTGGGCTTGTTTTGAGGAGGCCTTATTGGTGCATTTCTTTCCCTGAGAACTGAAAGAGGCCAAGGTACAAGAGTTTCTCACTCTTAAGAAGGATTCACTTCGTGTTTATGAGTACAACTTTAAGTTCACCCAACTTTCCCGATATACTCCAGAGATGGTTGTGGATATGAGAAGCAGGATCAGTCTTTTTGTTGATGGGTTGTCCCGTCTGTCAAGTAAAGAGGGCAAGGCAGCCATGCTAATTGGGGACATGGATATAGTAAGGTCGATGGTCTATGTGCAACAGGTTGAATAGGAGAATCTGAGGGATAGAGAGGAGTTTAGAAATAAGAAAGCGAAGATAGGGAATGAGTTCGAGCAACAAATTTATAATGTGAACCGGTCTTCTTTCCAACAAAAGTAAAAGGGACCTGTTCTATCATCTGCTAGTGCACCTGCACCCAGAAACAAAAGTGAGTACAATAGTTAGAATTCACAACACTTTAGGGCTAGACCTGCCCAATCTCAGGGTAGAGTGGCACAAAGAGGTAACTGGGATCTTGCATATGCTAAGTGTGGTAGGACCCACCCAGGTAAATGTCACGATGGTTCCACAGGTTGTTTCAAGTGTGGCAAGAGTGTCACTTCATGAAAGAGTGCCCTAAGAACTGGCAATGTAATAGGAATTAGCTCAATAGAGCCCAATCTTTATCAGTTGCTCCACCAGATAGGGCTGCACCTAGAGGAGCTACTTTCGGTATTGGCGGAGGAGCAAATCACCTTTATGCGATACCAGTCGTCAAGAGCAAGAGAATTCTCCAACTGTTATCACTGGTATGATCAAAGTCTCTACTCTTGATGTTTATGCTTTGCTAGACCCAAGAGCAAGTTTATCTTTTGTGACTCCTTATGTTGCAAATAATTTTGATGTTCTTCCTGAGAAACTTTGTGAACCCTTTTGTGTTTCTACACCTATTGGGGAGTCTATTCTAGGTGAGCGAGTATATCATGATTGTGTCATTTCCATCAATCACAAGAACACCATAGCTAATTTAGTTGAGTTAGACATGTTAGATTTTGATGTCATTCTTGGTATGGACTGGCTTCATGCCTTTTATGCCTCCATTGATTGTAGAACTCAAGTTGTTAGGTTTCAAATTCCTAATGAGCTAGTTATAGAGTGGAGTAGTAGTTCAGCAGTGCCAAATGGTTATTTTATTTTGTACCTTAAGGCGAGAAAGTTAGTTTCCAAGGCTTGTCTATAACTTAGTTCGAGTTAATGACTCTAGTGTTGAGATACCTCATATTCAGTCAGTTTCAGTAGTAAAAGAGGTTCCAGAAGTCTTTCCTGATGATCTTCCCAGAGTCCTTCCTGTAAGAGAAATAGACTTCGGTATAGACATTCTTCCAGATACTCATCCTATATATATTCCTCCATATAAAATGGCTCAGGTAGAGTTGAAAGAGCTAAAAGAGTAGTTGAAAGATCTCCTTGATAAGGTTTTTATTTGACCAAGTGTCTCACCTTGGGGCGCTCCGGTCTTGTTTGTGAGGAAGAAGGATGGTTCCCTTAGGATGTGTATAGATTACCGCCAGTTGAACAAGGTTACCATCAAGAATAAGTAACCTCTTTCGAGAATTGATGATCTCTTCGATCAACTTCCGAGGGCTACTTGTTTCTCTAAGATAGACCTCAGATAAGGCTACCATCAGTTGAGGGTAAGGGAAGGTGATATTCCAAAAACAGCATTCAGGACCCATTATGGTCATTATGGGTTCCTAGTTATGTCCTTTGGTTTGACCAATGCGCCGGCAACTTTCATGGATCTTATGAATAGAGTATTCAAGCCTTATTTGTATATGTTTGTTATCGTATTCATTGATGACATACTAATCTATTCGAGGAATGAAGAAGATCATGCTAGTCATCTCAGAATAGTTCTCCAAACTCTAAAGGATAAAGAGTTGTATGCCAAGTTCTCTAAGTGTGAATTTTGGCTTGAGTCTGTGGAATTTTTAGGCCACATTGTGTCTGGAGAAGGAATAAAAATTGATACCCAGAAAAATAGAGGCAGTGCAAAATTTGCCTAAACCCACATCTCTAACTGATATTAGGAGTTTCTTGGGTTTGGCTGGCTATTATAGAAGTTTCGTAGAGGGGTTCTCATCTATTTCATCCCCTTTGACCAAGTTAACTCAGAAAAAACTAAAGTTTCAATGGTCTGAAGCTTGTGAGAAAACCTTTCAGGAATTGAAAAAGAGGTTGACTTTTGCCCCAGTATTGACCCTACTAGAAGGTACGCAAGACTTTGTTGTATATTGTGATGCGTCTAGAGTTGGTTTGGGTTGTGAGGTAATGCAAAATGGCAAAGTTATAGCTTATGCCTCCAGATAGTTGAAAGTTCATGAAAAGAATTATCCAACCCATGAACTAGAATTGGCTGCCGTAGTATTTTTTTGAAAATATGGCGCTATTATCTTTATGGTGTTCATGTGGATGTGTTCACCGATCACAAGAGTCTTCAGTATGTGTTTACTCAGAAAGAGCTTAACCTCAGTCAAAGGAGGTGATTAGAATTACTCAAGGATTATGACATGAGTATTCATTTCCACCCAAGTAAGGCTAATGTTGTTACTGATGCCTTGAGCAAGTTGTCTATGGGTAGTATCGCCCATTTTGAGGAAGATAAGAAAGAGCTAGCAAGAGATATGCATAGACTTTCCTGATTGGGAGTTTGACTGATGGATTCCACCGAAAGAGGAGTAGTGGTGATGAATGGGGCTGAATCATCATTAGTGTCAGAAGTAAAAGAGAAGCAAGACCAAGATTCCATTTTTCTTGAATTGAAGGCAAATGTTCATAAGCAAAAAGTAATGGCTTTGAACAAGGGGGAGATGGTGTGTTGAGGTACCAAGGTAGATTGTGTGTACCAAGAGTGGACGAACTCCAACAGAGAATCATGGAGGAAGCTCATAGCTCCAGATATTCAATCCATCCAGGTTCCACAAAGATGTATCGTGACTTGAGAGAAGTTTATTGGTGGAGTAGTATGAAGAAGGTCATTGCAGAGTTTGTTGCTAAGTGTCTGAATTGCCAACAAGTTAATATAGAGCACCAAAGGCCCGGTGGTATGGCTCAGAATATAGAACTTCCTGAGTGGAAGTGGGAGATGACCAATATGGAGTTCATCACAGGTTTACCAAGGTCTCACAGGCAACATGATTCTATTTGGGTGATTGTTGATAGAATGACTAAATCATCCCACTTTTTGCTAGTAAAGACTACCCACTCGGCAGAAGATTATGCTAAGTTGTATCTTCAAGAGGTAGTTAGACTTCATGGGGTGCCAATTTCGATTATTTTAGATAGAGGTGCACAATTTACTGCATAGTTCTGGAAATCTTTTAAGAAGCTTGGGTTCAAAAGTAAACTTAAGTACTACCTTTCATCCTCAGACAGATGGTCAAGCAGAGTGCACTATTCAGATCTTAGAGGATATGTTGAGGGCTTGTGTGATTTATTTCAAAGGTATTTGGGATGATCACCTACCTCTTATTGAATTTTCTTACAACAATAGTTACCACTCAAGCATCCAAATGGCTCCTTATGAAGCTTTTTATGGGAGAAGGTGCATATCTCCTATTGGATGGTTTCAAGTTGGTGAAGCTGGGTTGATAGGACTAGACTTAGTTCATCAAGCTATGGAGAAAGTGAAAGTGATTCAAGAAAGGTTGAAAACAACGCAGAGTCGTCTGAAATCCTACACTGATGTTAGGAGAAGGGAGTTAGAGTTTGAAGTAGATGATTGGGTCTACTTGAAAGTTTAACCCATGAAGGGTGTTATGAGGTTTGGTAAGAAGAGGAAACTTAGTCCCCGATATATTGGTCCTTACAGATTATCCAAGAGGATTGACAATGTAGCTTATGAGTTGGAGCTACCACAAGAGTTAGTAGCGGTTCATCCGGTATTTCATATTTCCATGTTGAAGAAGTGCATGGGAGATCCTTCACTTATCATACCAACTGAAGATATCGATATCAAGGATAGCTTATCTTATGCGGAGATTCCGGTTCATATTCTAGATCGCCAAGTTCGCATGTTGAGGACTAAGGAAGTAGCATCAACCAAAGTTCTTCGGAGGAACCAGTTTGTTGAGGAAGCTACTTGGGAAGTTGAGGAAGATATGATGAAGAGATGTCCACATCTCTTTGAGCCCAGAGAAATTCCAGACCAAGGTACTAATACTCTTCTTAGTACTCTTTAATTTATATACTTGATGTGTTAGATTTACTTGTTGGGTGTGCGAGCTTAATGCTAGATGTTACACCCTTAGCCTTGTAAGAGTAATATCATTCGAGGACGAATGTTCCCAAGGGGGAGATATTGTAACATATCACTATTTGAAAGAACTAGAAAGAAGTTAGAATTGGAAATAGTCATTTTAGGAAAGAATGAAAAATTAGGAAATTTGTTAAGTTATGTTAAGTTTGAGTTTTGGGTCAACTTCAAACTACCATAAATCCTAGCTCAATATGATTTAGGTGTGCTTCCAGATACCGTATGAAATATATTGGAATTATCTTTCCAACACCGCCGAGTTTGTGCGATTCTGAGTTCATATGAGTGAGATATGCCTATTTGAAGTTGGGCTGTTCAATAAGGAAAGTCTAAACCGGATTTTGGAAGGGTATAATGGTCTTTTAAATACCCAATTAAATTATTTAGTTTTTAGTAAGTTATGTTGGGTTTAAGCTGAGTTAGTTCAGTTTACGCAATTAAGAAATACGCTAGGGCTTTGAGAGAAGAGAAAAGAGGAGAAAGGAGAAGAGAAGTTCAAGATTCGTCAAGTTCTTGTGATTTTGGTTGTGGAATTTGCCAAGGATTCAATCCTACAAGGTATATGAGACTTTCATAGCGGTGGGTTCGTTCACCCACACGCCAATCATGTTTGTTTCAGCGAAGTTCATTTCTAGAAAGTTGAAAGTATGATGTTCTTGAAGTTTACTTTAGTTCTTGAGATTTGATGGGATTGTGGAGTTCTTGGTGGAATCATGTCGATTTAAGAGTTGTTTTGATTTAGATTCTTGTGTATATATACTGGGTATTTGAATATAAAGAGGGATTGAGAAAAATAATCGGATTTAGGCCAATTGGGGTGAGAAAAAGAAGAAGGAAAAAGTCTAGCAGGTTTTGACACGTAAGTTCGAGTCGCGGACTTGCTCCCCCAGTGCACAAAAACAACACCTCCGCATCGCGGAGAAGACGCGGACTCCTCTGTTTCAAAAATAAATTTTGTGATCAAATATTTAAATGCATCTCCGCGTCACAAACTTGTTTCCAGACAGATATTTCTTGATCGTTTCTCATGTTTAACTATCTAAAAACATTCCTAAACATCATGAGATCTTTCCTATCATAAATCACAATCCTTGAATCCATAAATTCAATTCAAGGAAAGTTAAGAGTCAAGCTAAGAGAAGTTCATAGAGTTTTTTCCAAAAGACTTTCACAAACATTTTAACTTTGTTTTTAGACTTAAGCTTTGAGTTGAGTAAAGAGTAAGAGTAAAGTGCATTTCTTCAAAAAATATGCGGGAACTAAGTATCCCCAAGAGTTAAAATGTTTTCACATTTAAGCAAGAAAGGAAATACCGATTTCCAAGAGAGCTTTTAAGCTAAGTTTTGAGTAATTATCTCAAACCAAAGAAAAAGTTTTGTTTTAAAAACATATGAGCTGAATATATTTTGGGAGTAGTATTGAGCACCGATATGGGGACGCGAGTTCATAATTACTCAATCTCCATAAACTATGTAGCCATCATGAGTAGAAAAAGATCATTCTTTTTAGATGATTCCTTAGAACTTTTATAGCATAGACTAGTGGATCCACCTAGTTAAGGAATTCTATATGATGACAAAGTATAGGACAGTTCTGGCAGCGTGGGCAAGACGCTGTATCATCACTTAGGCTCATAGTGGTGGTTATCGGTTCGAGAAACTCCCATAGTTTTATATTACTTTATATGTAAAATGAATTGTTATTGCATTTATTTAACAAATTGAGTTGCTATCTCCTGTTTTAAATGCTTTGTATAACTGCACCACTATTGTAGTTTACTTTGCATTCGAGTTGAGTTATTCATGAGTTGAGTAAAGCCAAGGTAAGTGTTCTTTTCAGATTCCTTTCAAGCTTATGTCTTGTTTAGTATTCCCCTCGCATACTCGTACATTCAATGTACTAATGCCATTTGGACTGCATCATTTTATGATGTAGACACAGGTAACCATGATCATCATCCAGTGCCTCGTTGCTCCAGTTGAGCACTCAGAGTAAGTTGGTGAGCCTCCTTGCTTTCCGTAAGGCTCCTTTTTACATAGCTTTCTAGTATTTCAGTTGTTAGGATGATCGGGGGTCTTGTACCGACACCTCTCTTTGTTTTATAGGCTTCATAGACTAGTAGTTATAGTTCTTTAGTCTTTCCATTTTCAGTTGTATACGTTAAGACTGGGGTAATCATTTTGGCTAAGTTATTATCTCTTAAGTTATTGCATAAGTTATATTTTGACACTATTTCTTATGTTTAAGTCTTCCACTGAGTAAGTAAGCCAGACCGAGGGTTCGCTTGGGGAAAACAATGGTTCTTGAGTGCCAGTCCCACCCAGGGTGTAGGCTCGGGGCGTGACAAGTGGTAGGGTTTGCAACTCCTTCCCTCTATATTCAGCTACTTTAGTCTTCCTTTGAGGATGAATGTTCCTAAGGGGGAGATAATGTAACACCCCATATGCTAGAACTATCAAAATATAGATTTCAAAAATTGCAAGTGCTACTGACGGGCACCACCCACGGACTGTAAGGTGACCCATGGTCCATCCTGGTGGTCCGTGATTTACCACCTGCAACTACCTTCCAGAATCCCTAGAAAATTTAGCTAAGGGTCAGCCTACGCCAGGACCTACGGACCGTAGGTCAGACCACAGTCCGTGGTCCAGGGCCGTAAGTTAGACCCTAAATTTTCAACTCTCTGAAGCTGACCGACGACCGACCAGAACGGACAGTCGGTCCATCCACGGTCCGTCGGTGACCCCGACAACTTTTAAGTCAAGGGTCGTTTGGTCTTTTCCCTATGCGTTGGACATCTAAACTACGTCGTTTAACCCTTAAACTATGCGGTTTTGGTCAGTTTTAGCCTAGTAAACTAATTAGAGATTACCTTAATAAATATTTCACCAATATCAAGCAAACTTAGAGCAAATTAGAGAGAAAAGTTGAGCAACCCTTGTTCAAGAACACAACGAGTTCTCATCAGTTCTAGCTCCGAAATTGAAAAATTTATTCGTGGAATTCGTCACCAGGTATGTGGAATTTTACTAGTGGGTTTCTTTCACCCAGTAGGTTCCTAGATTTTAGTCTGAATCTTGATTCCCTTAATATTATCTAGACCTAGGGTTTCTTGAATGTTAGAAATTGTTGGGTTTTAGCCGTTAGAATGATCCAAATCAGATTATGATATTATTGGTTAGTTTCTTGAATGATATTCAGAACCCTAGTTGTGTAGATTCATTTAGTTCATGAATTACACATGCTAGGTCAGTCTAAACAGATATACATGCTTCAGTTTACGAATGTCACATTATTAGTTATAATTGTTGCATTCTCAGAGTTTGCATGTCAGTAATTGAGCTATCTAGTACTTCAGTATTTCAGTCATAATATTGCTTACATACTTTCTAATTGGCAATAGTCTTAGACCGAGTGGACTAGGGTTCAACGTACCCAAATAGTCCCAGAACTACGTGCCCCTGTAGGTTTATAAGTCCCCTCTGTGGGCATTACATTTTAGTGATCACGCCAGTCATGCCTCTATACCTCTGGCAGGGTGTATTGGGCCCTCTCGATGGGGCGTATACATCGGACTACACATTTAGTTCATATGGTTTTATGTCGGTTATTAGTAGCTCCCACAGTCAGATTCTATTGCATTGACTAGGTTATCAGTACAATTTAGTATTCAGTTTCAGCATGTTATAAAACTTGGTCATTGCATTCAATTAGTTCATGTTCAATATTTTCAGTATAGTATCATGTTCATCTTGTATCAGTGCTCAGTTATATTTTTTGTTCAGTTATGTACATTGTTCAGCTTTATTCTATCCTGCATGCTTAGTACCTTTCAAGTACTGATGCATACTCTGCGCTACATCTTCTCGTGATGTAGGTTTAGGTCCTCAGCATTCAAATCACGTATATATCGGCTCCCGATCTCCTATTCAACAACATCAATGGTGAGTCCTCATTCTTCGAGGACGATTGACATGCATATTTCTTTTCCTTTCAGTCTTTAGTTTCAGTTTTGCTAGACTTAGCTGGGGGATGTCCCAACATCTCTAGTTAGTTAGAGGTTTTATTTCAAACATAGTTAGATTCAATGTTTAGATTTTGAGTTTGATATTTCAGTTGTCATTAAACTCACAGATTATTTTTTTAGAATAGAAATGGGTATTTCCCCATCATTTCATGTTATGATATGTTTCTAGATTCCGCACAATATATTTTATTTAGTAATCTTATAATATGCTTATGATATGCCAGCTCAGGATCAGCTTGGGGTCACTTGTGATCTTAGGTCCAGTGTCCGCGTCCTGGGGGTAGCTTCGGGGCGTGACAATATGCCTCATTAAGAACCTTACAAGAAAATCCCAATGGGACAGAAACTTGTGAGGAAAAAAGGGTGCATCACGTATTAACTCCCTAATGTGAACATCAGTCCAAAAACTTGAATCTTCTCATTCTAAGCTTGTGCACTATCTTCTCGAAAGTTGTAGTCGGTAGAGACTTGGCGAATAGGTCAACCATATTATTACTTGAACGAAATGTGCTTCCTTCTATCTCCTTTTATGAATCTTCCCTTTAGGACCAAAGAATTCAGCAAGTTCCTCACTTCAATTTCTTTAAGAAAATAATTTATTACCTTCGTAAAACTCTTTAAGAGTTCAATTCAAGTTATTACTTGCATAATAATACTTGTGTATGCTTCATGCATTTTGAATCGATTTAATCCTTATGTGGATTATAAACAAGTTTTCTAAAAACTTGCACATTCTTTAAATTTTGAATATTTTAGGAATTTTTCATATTAATTTTTTCGAGTGACAATATTAAAATTTAAATGTATGGCATCTTCTAGTGTCTAGACTGCAAGTCAAATAAGCTTTATGCTTACCAAGATGCATCATTCCACTCTTTCACTTGATAATTATTTCTAAACTAACATGCTTTAATAGTCGTAGAATTCATATCATCATAATCTTTTACAAAATTGCGCATCATTGTATCAAAGATATCATCAATGATATATCATTTTATATCGATTCACAATACGATATAAGATCTCATCACTTCATTATTTTCACGTACCACTCTTATGAGGTTTCATGAAGTGTTATGTCATAAGCTCTTCTAGAGCACATTGCCTCCTTATTATGATCATTTTGATTATGTGATCCTCTCCTTTTTTCAAGGATTATTTTACTAAGATTTAATTAGTCTATCATGCTTCATGCATCTCGTAAACTCTATTCTTTAGAAACATTCAATAGGAGCATTTACAATTCTTGTGTTGCTTCTTATCTCCCCCTTATGTTAGACAAACTACCATATATCTTAATATATTTTGGAGAATCTGTCTTTGTGTATCATAGTATATTCATTAATCGTACACATCAAAATTATCAGATGGAAAATATTTGATCTCAGACCATAAATCAATTAAGAGAAAAATTGATCATAAGTTATTGGTCTGATGCGTACAATTACTTTTGTATGCAATATCATATTTCAAATCAACACATGAAGCTTTATTTTCATAAGCAATGATTTCACTATCTATCTGAGACATTTACTTGAATATTTATCAATATTATCAAGATAAATTATCTTGATTACATATTCTGAAAGTTGTGCTCTTAACTCAATTATTTTCCACAAATAATTTTGCGAATGTCAAACTGCAAGTTGACAACAAACGCACATGTGATTATCTTATAGATGCATCTCTTTATAATATCACATAATAGGTGAAAAAGACCCATATTCACCTTTTATACTTTTCAAACTTTAGAGATTTAGTCCCAAAAAAATTCTTGAGAATCTTCTAGTTTTTCAATGTATGTTCATTACTCAGTATGCACATCTTTGGGATGACCAAATCATTCATGCCAACTAATATAATTATTAGTACAAGTAAACTTCAAGTTTACTATGCCATGTACCTTTTGCTTTAGTAAATTTGTAATTTACGATTATATGAGCAAAGTTTAGATTTACTACTCCGAGAGTAATTTTCAGATTTATTTCTTCTCAAATATTCTACCCTTTCCCGAGGTGAGTCGTGATCCCATCATTGAATAAACTAATATGATTATCAGAAAATTATGTTTGTAATCGTATTATTTGTGCCAACATTTTTGTAAACATCAAGTTGTGAGATAACAATATGCACACATGAGACCATCTAGAAGAAACATCTATTAGGATCATTAATTATCTAAACAACCCACTAAGTGGGTGAATGGGTCCACAAATATCCTCATGTATACGTTCATAGAACGCAAGGGAATCAATCTCAACTTAAGGTTATGATGGTCTCACAATTAACTTGCCTCGCTAACTAGCAGTATAAGAAAATTTATCATTTAAAAGAATCTTTAGGTTCTTTAATGGATGTCTATTTGAATTATCTATAATTCGTCTTATCATTATAGACCCACGATGTCCTAGACGATATAGACTCATGATGTCCCAGACAATCATGCCAAAGTACGAAAATATTGGAAGTAGGAAACTTTTGATTTACTAGAGAATGTGCCACCAATCCTTGACCAATACAAATAAAAAAAAATAGCACATGTCTGCCCAGAGACATTCTTACTGATACAACATCTACAACCAACGGTCGTTCTCATTCTTCATGAATGGAACACAATCATCTAAGTACATCAAATTTTGATAACCTAATACCTCATTCCATATTCATGTGCTTCATTCAAACACTTGTCTTCCTTCAAACATATTATGCACGGCTACCACATTCACTCTAGGGAGTGAAGCAATTTCAGTGGGATAACATTTCATGTCTATTTTTCACCAAAAGCACATTTTTTTCTTTAATAGTCAAAATATCATCAATATAGTGCATTGGTACTTAAATCCAACGTCTTATCCATATAAAGACACGTTATGCCATAAATCGATGGGACATGAACCCAATATCTTATGGTGCATCAAGATAGAAACTTGATGTCTTACCCTCTTGTTGTGATTGGACTTGAATCCATCGTCTTATCCTTTTGGCGCGATAAAACTTAGATCTATCATTTTACCCTCAATTGAGACTCATTCTAGAGCCTTTAATAATTTTTTCACTTTGCAAGATTTCATACTGATATCCTGAATCAATAAGTTTCCTCAAATTTAATGAGCAAATGAATTACATCACCAGCACGTAACAATAATAATATTACATCATTATGAAACTAAAAAAATCCATACTACTTTACCTGTGTAAAGTTGATTATCTCAATATTTTACATATGATAATAATAATAATATTATATTTAATAAGCCACAAACATCTTAAAGAATGGTAATTATATCTATAACATGCATGGGGCAAATTTCGATTATGGGCATTGAGGAATCATCAATCTTTTTTCTACTATATCCATCTTAATTAACAAAGCAACATCTCACGATAGATAAATGTAATACATACCTTCACCAACCATTGGTTCCATTAATCACAGAGATAGAATACTACGGGCTTAATTAAGAGATTAGAGACGCGCGTATAAAACTATAGAATAAGAAGAAAGTAGAGAGAAGACTTATTATTTCTCTTAAAGTAAGTCACATATATGATTTACAATGAAAGAAAATTATTTTATTTATAGGGAAAAAACAGACTTGGTCTCCAAGTAGGACTCCTAACTTTTCTCTAACAGACTCCACATAATAGACATTCACTATAATACAAATATGTTTATAACAATATTGAATTTAATACATTAAGTTGTCTGCTTGATTTCCTTCTTCAACTTTCCATCTTTAATTCGTTTTAGCTCCAAACTTCTTTAAATTTACACCAATTTACTCCTACAAATAAACTATACTATTTAGCATAATCCATAAAATTCATGCTCAAAAAGGGAAAATATAAATTATAAATGAGAGGCAAATAATGATTAAAATATATATTTTTGGCCTCACATCAACACTCCACACTTACACTTTTGCTCGTCCTCAAGCAAACATTAAAGCTCATCTAAAAAAATAATAATACTAGGAATGTCATCACTTTGGTTGACACAAACAAGTAGGCCATATACAAATTTCAAAACGTCAAGTACAATTCCCGCTCATCATGCAAGACATCAAAATAAACAACAAACCTCTAACCTCCTAACCTCAAGGAAGGACTTTGAACTCATTGTCATTCCTCGAGCCTACACCCTGGGCATGGCTGACACTCGTGAACCATTGTTGGCCCCAAACGAACCCTTGGCCTGGCTTAACACTTAGCGGAAGACTTAAATAATATGAAACAGTCTGAAAAGATAAATTCATACAATAAACTTAGAATGTCTTAAAAGAAACATTCAACTGGCCACAAAGGCAACTCAAGTCTTTAATCATTTAAAACTGAAAATAAAAAGACTAATGAACTATAACTATCCGTTTATGAAGCCTCTAAAACTATGAGGGATGTTGGGACAAGGCCCCCAATCATCCTAACAACTAAAATACTAAAACAATATAAAAATGAACCCTGCTTAAAGAAAGGAGGCTCACAACCTGACTCTGAGTGCTCAATTGGATCAATGAAGTGCTGGATGTTGATCCTGGTTACTTGTATCTGCATCATAAAACAATGCAGGCTAAATGGCATCAGTACATTGAATGTAAGAGCACACGAGGGGAATTCTAAAACAAGACATAAGCTTGAAAAGGGAACTGAAAGAACTTACCTTGTCTCAACTCAACTCATTTCAATATGAAGCAATAAATACAAATGCAATATACAAAAAAGCTTTTAAAATATGTGGATAACAACTCTGTGTATTGAAAAGTACAATACTAACTCAATTTGTATGCAAGGAAACAATTTAAACTTTGTTTGTGTATTAAAATACAAATGACTCTGTGTATATAAGAATAAAAAATATCTCTGTGGGAGTTTCTCTAACCGACAACCATCACTATGAGCTATGTGATGATACAACGTCTTACCTCACGCTGCCAGTGCCGTCCTATACCTTGTCGGGGGGTATGGAACCTAACTACTAAGTGGATCCACTAGTATATGCTAAAAAGCACCAAGGAATCATCTAAAAAGTATGACCCTTTTCTACCCATGGTGGCTACACGGTTTATGAAGATCATGAATTATCTGAACTCAAATTGTCCCCAAATCGGTGCTCAATACTACTCCCAAAATGTAACTAGCTCATATGTTTAAAAATATAACTCTTTCTGTGGTTTGAGATAATTACTCAAAAGCTAGCCCAAGAGCTCTCTTGGAAACCAGTGTTTCCTCTCTTGCTTAAATATGAAAATATTTACTCTTTGAGAATACATAGTTCCCATATACTCTTATGAAGAAAATGAACTTCATTTGTTACTCTTTACTTAACTCAAAACTCAAGTCTTAAAAGAAGTTTAAAGCATTTGCAAAAGACTTTTAAAAAGACTCTTAAGAACTCTCTAGACTTGGCTCTTAACTTTCCTTGAATTTGAATTTATGGATTCAAGGTTATGATTCATGTTTATGGATGATATCATGATGTTTAGACGTACCTTAGAGTGTAGAAATCAACTAGAAAACATAGGTGTGATTCAAGGGCACTCAAACAGAAAGAAGTGGGAAAGGGTAGAAGATCTGGCGACCCTGGAGTACTGAGTGGCGCCAGGCGCCAGACTCAAAACTATAGAACTTGGGTTGGGGTGCTCTGTGTGGCGTGGCGCCCCAGAGCCCAAACTTCAGACACTGATGTGGGGTGCTCTGAGTGGCGCGGTGCTCCACTCTTTTTCCCTCGAATTTTGATGAATTTTCTTGTTCGTTTTTTTCGACCCTAATTCGTCTAGATTCAATTGGTTCCTTCCCCAAACACTTATATTCGAGTACTCAACCAAAGTATACAAGAATCTACTAAAAAACAACCTCAAATATCATGAAATTAATTCAAGAACTCCTCAACAACTCAATAATGAAGAACCCAATAGAAACTTCAACAAAATCCATCAAGAACTCAATTATTCTACTTTCAAGAACATAAATAACGATGGGTGCGTGGGTGAATGAAACCAACAATATGTGATCTCACATACCTCGTAGGGATTAACCCTTGGTGAAATCCGCAAGGGAAACTCAAGAACGCGACGAACTTTAGCTCTTTCTCCTCTTTTCTCCTATTTTCTCTTCTCTACAAACCCTAGCGTAATTTTGTAAAGTTTAAACTGAAACAAATCAGTTTAGACCCCAATTTAATTACTTAAACCTAATTAAGCTAATTGAGTAATGAAAAGACCAAAATACCCCTCTAAAATATGGGTGGTTTTCCTTATTCAGACAGTCCGACTTCAAACGGGAATAACTCCCTCATACAAACTCGAAAATTAGAAAACTTGGTGGCGTTGAAAAGATAATTAAAAGACCTTTAATTTGATATCTTGTAGCCCACCTAAATCATCCTGTACCAGGAGTTATGGTCGTTTGAAGTTGACCAAAAACTGATACTTAACATACTTGCCAAATTCCAGATATTTATTCCTTCCAAAAATGGTTCTTTCTAATTCTAGCTCCTTTAAATAACGGGGTGTTACACTCATCAAATTTAAGCATGCTCACCTACTCTCATTAAAGAAGATTAATAAAATCACCTATCCATCATGAAATAAGTGCCCTCACAAGAAGAAATAGTCTACACACTCAGTTGAAAAAATTGAATATAAATTAAGGACTTAGCATCAAAGAACAACTCACAGTCAGAAATAAAATTTACATGTATGTACAAAGAACCATAGGCTTCCCCATTATGTACATCTCCACTAATTAAGCAAGCTTGAATAGAATCAAATAGGACTTTAACGGATAGAAAAACTATATAATAGTGACTAACACTTCCTTAAGCACTTAGCACTTTAAGACTTTATCACCCATTATTTTCTTCTCTTTATTTTTAGCCCTCTGTTCAACAATTATTTCTCAAGTAATTCTCATCATCTCAAGAATGCTTCAATCATTTTTTTTCTTTTTCAAAGGATTTTTTTTTCATGTCACATTCTTTGGTTCTTTTCTTCTGTCTTTTTTTCATGTCACATTCTTTTGTTCTTTTTTTTTTTTTCATGTCACATTATTTCAAAGAGGGATTTTTAAAAACTTTTTAGCTATCATTGTTTTCTTTTTCACTCAACCATCCATTTTCTTCAGAATTAACAATTAGAATAAGTCTATGCTATAATGCTCAAAGAAGCAAAGGTACAAAAACTAGGGATTCAACAAAATAGTTTAGGGCAAAATATGACTACCAACAAAAGGCTACATGCTCAAAAGGGCTAACTAGTGATATAATATCTGAAAAGGCTAAAATTTATGATACAGATCAAAGAAATCCTATTATCATCTCCTAAACAAATCAACACTTTTTATTTTGCTTCAATAACATGCAGAGCAAGCTCTAGACTAAGATGCAAAACATGTAATAAATAAAATCTCACCACACATGGCACAAGTATTAATCAAGATGGATCAATTCCACTTCTAAGAGAGACATGATCATAACAAACTATAAAATAAAATAAGTTATATACAAAGTCACAACCATGAGCCTAGTTGTCAAAGAGTCTGCAATTTCATTAGCAATAAAAAATTCACAAGAAAGTACTACTAAAAAATTAGGCTTAAATAACAAGTATCACATCACTCAAAAGTGTCTTTTCTTTTCTCTCAAAAAATTTATTCCTAAAAAAATAAAAGACACCCAGTTCAAATGGACTATACTTAGGAAAACAACCGAAAACAAAAGCCAAGGAACCCATCCTAAGAAAGAAAAGACTCAATAAAATAACTAGGAATTCATTCTTCCACCCCACACTTAAAAAGATGCTATGTCCCCAAAGCATCAAATAAAATTTAAAACAAGGGTTAAAATAACTCCCTGAGGCCTTTAGGCTTAGCTAGTAGCATGTTCTCTTAATTTTCATCAAGGGTCGTATGCACCCCACACTTAAGCTCAGACATGCTCTTTTGCTTCAATTTTTTTTGGGTACTCGAACTTCCCCTAATCTGTAAAAACAAGACCAAAAGAAAAAAAAGTGACACTAATAAAATAAAATAAGATAAAATAAGAAGTTACACTACTAATTGGGTTGCCTCCCAATAAGCGCCCAATTTAACGTCGCAGCACGACACAAGTAAGTTTACCACTTTTCTTTCCACTTTAAACTTATGAATTGTTCCCCTAACTTTGCATCAATTGTTCTGCTTCTTTCTAGGGGCGGTGGTATAAAGATAAAAGAACCAAGTAATTTATGTCACATCTTGCACTTCTCTGCCCTTATGTGAGGAATATCATTTTGTCTACATGGACTAAAAAACTTTAAGATGTAGGGACCTTGTACCTCATCTATACACTCATTCATTAGTTCAGATGACTTGAATTTCATGTCGTCATCTAAGCATAATATAGAAAAGTTTTTTGAATGAGATTCAAAATGCCTCAACTCCAAAGCAACATTATTTACCACATTCTCACTTTTGTACTCTTTCTCAACATCGATACTAAGGAGTAAGGTATAGTTGAATGATTGAAATTCCTCTTTTTGCTCCACTAGTTGGTCATCATCCATGACAATTGGTAATTGGTCTTCAGACGCCTCTCTTTTTGTTCAAGTCAGCCTCCAAGTTATGAATATCTGAGCCAAATTGATCTATTTCTTGTGTGAGCTCAACTCTTTCTTTAATTAGTTGGGTTTTCATGTATGTCAGACCATCACAGATAGACTCTTGAAACTAGAGAAGTTGAGTTTGTTCTTGTAGCAAAGATTGGCTCACTATCTCTGTTTCTCGATAACTTTCTCCTTGCTGGGCTTCAATCTCTTCTAATTTAGCTTGGACTGTAATTTCTAATTGAATAGCGTCAAACTTATCCAGCAATTTCATGATTTTTGATTGCTCTTCCCCACATTCAAATATTTGTTCTGTGATTTTTGAATTAACTTTTTCCAGCATGTTCGTACATTCCATAAGTGAATTCACATTGCGCCTCTTGTTTTGCATTCTCCAATTCATCGCCCCTGCCAACATCACAAATAATAGAAGAATCATAATAGAGGTTCGGGGGGGGGGGGCGGAAATAAGATTCAGACAACCATTCCAATGAATATATTGACAACCACATATATGACATAAAGGACACTCGATATCCAAGTGGTGAACATTACAATAATTACAAGAATATTTATAAAAATATTCATCACCAAACCACATTTTATCCCAATCATCCATATCAGAAACAGTACCAAATTATTCAAAGAAAGAAAAATAATAATTAATTGTTCAGAAAAAAACTAACTAAAAAAATAAAATAAAAATAAATAAAAAGAAAAAAGTATAACCTAGAAGAGTAGTTAATTTCTAAGTCCCCGGCAGCAGCGCCAAAAACTTGTTACTCCCAATTACACATACAAGTGTATGTGGTCGCACAAGTAATATAGTAGCTATTAAAAGAACCAAATTATCAAACCCAAAGGACTTGTCGATTAACTATTTTTACTAAATTATACTAGTCTAATTATTTATTTAAGAGAACCAAAAGTGTTTGATTTTTATTTGTGAAGAAAAGAATGTATGATTGAAATAATAAAATTACTTACAGTGATTTGGAAAATTCCAGGGCTGCAACATGTATAGGGTTTCATGTATCACATTTCATGCATGAATTAACTACGGTTATCAAATTACTGATTTACAGGGTTGATTTTATGATCATGATCTCCCGACTTCTAATCGCCTACTCCAATTAATTGTCTAACTACATCGTTGAGCGGGGATAGGCAATCCTAATTGGCGAGCATTTATATTTCATCTTGTTTTGTAACCAAGCTAGGTGTTCGTCCGGGCGTAACTCCTAAACACAGGTCAACTCAATTTAATGGAAGATCAAGCTTTCTGTATCTTTTGGTCTAACTACCTTAGCATATCCCGAGTTTAAGAGTATACAAGATATTTATCTCTATGATGGCTAGTCAAGAAATACTAAAACAAGAACACAAAAGTAATTTAAAGTGATAACCAACATTAATTCAAAACAATCGATGTTCAATAATTACGCATAGCCACAGCCCCAGAACAAGGGTCTTTAGCTACTAATGTCTGATTAAATAAGAAGAAAATAACCCTAAAAAGTATTGACAACTTTATACTTTGATTCCCTCTAATTGATCCTCCCCCAAAAATAATTATTTATATGAACTTATATATATAGAAAACCCAAATCAAATAACTGAGTCCGAATTATCACAACCCAGACCGCCGTGATTGACACCCACACTAACCCTCCGGTGGGAGAACCACTACTACACCCCGACTAAACAACCAAACATGACCCTCATTGAAATTCAACCCCTAGAACCTGAATGTCATTGTACCAAAACTCTACCAATCAACAAGTCTAAGGAAAAATGGGGTGCAACCCTTGAAAACTAAACGTAAACAAAAGTCTAAACATATAGTCTGAGTCCGAAAGGGATGGACTAAAACAAAGGATGGATCCATGGAAGCCTAAAAGAACTGGCTCACCCTCGAATCCGATCTCGGTCAATAATCTCCTAACTGAGGTCTTTCCGTAGCCACCTGAAGATGCCCTGCACTCAACAAAGAAAGAGCAAGTGCAGTACTAGTACACGAAACCACGGTGTACTAGTAGGATCACACGGCTACTCCAGTCAGCGAAATATAAGCAAGTAATTACAACATAGTAAACAAGCATATATAGAATGCATAATTTAATTATCATTTTAGGAGCAATATACAATTCCCCAATATCAATAACAGATAGATATGAATGTAATAATCACAAGTGGTCCTCTCATGGAACCCACACCCAAAATGATAGTGTGTCGGAGTGTGACACCCGATCCAATATATGTGTTGGAACGTGACACCCGTTCTAGTCAGCACAACTACAGTCACAATCACACCCATAATGAACAGTGCTCATGGTCATATAATCAAATAATAGGTTCATGGCATGTAATTGTTCACACATAATCCTTTCATTAGATTTGATTCACATTCCATATTCACATACATGCACACATACAATGAAGCAATTACCTGGCATTTATAACACAACAGGAAATCAAACCATCGCCTACCTCAAAATCAAGCCTGAAAACTCCTAAGACATGTGAGCCTTCCCTTTCCGGAGTCTTTCGGCTCATTCTTGATCTAAAACAAGCAATTAATGCAAGGATCACTAAACAAAGTCTAATTTACCGGATAATAACAAAATTATTAACCCATGATCCTAATATTCAACTTGGGCATTTCACACCATTAACTTCAGGCCAAAACCTTACCCCAATGATAATTACCCCAGATTCTAAGTTCTAAGAATCGAAATATAGATTAGGGGAGTAATTATTTTACCTTTAGTGCTAGAACTCGTGGGAATCTAATAAGAAACTTCCCTAGGTCATCACTTAGCTCTCAAGAATGAAGTTTTGTAGAAAATAACATTTTTAGGGTTTTTCCCCAATTTAATTCGCGACTGGCCCGCCACGAAGTGCCCCATCCCACCACAGCGGCCCTGCCATGGCGGCTTGCACAGAGACAGACGCTCGGAATTTGAGTTTCAAGCTCCCATTTCACAACTCACCTTTGACCCCTGATGTTCTAAAACTACTATTTCATGCCAATATCAGTTTTGAGAGTGCTACTCGCCCAAATTCAATTCCGTAAAGCCGTACGGGCTCCTTAACATCTTGGCTATCCACTTAGGTGATCAAACTCATTATTAAATCCCCCATCCATTACTGGATTTCCCTAGACCTCACATGACTCAGATTTTGTCCAAGTCTGGCCTAGGTTGGAAATTTCCAAGTTACTACTCAGAAGTTTTCTGGCCCAAATTGCTTCCCCATTGGTTTTTCCATAACGGCCGGAACATGTCATTACAATAGATACCAATTTACTCATCACCCATCCCCGAGTGATAAACTAGGAGAAATGGCTAATAAATTAGGAGAAATGGCTAAGGCAAGAGTAGAGTAGTACCTGAATTATCAAACAACTGGATACTTGTCTCGCATGTCCTTCTCGGTTTCCCAAGTAGCTTGCTCAATCGGATGATGCTTCCATTGAACCTTCACGAACTTTATCTCCTTGGTCCTCAGCTTCCGAACATTGGGATCAAGAATTGCAACCGGTTCCTCTTCATACTGAGGTCTTTGTCTAATAAAACTGAGTCCTATTTTATGAAGTAATCTCCGTCCCCATGATACTTCTTAAACATGGACACATGGAACACTAGATGGACTCCAGATAGGCTAGGCAGTAAAGCCAATCTATAAACCATTTGCCCTACGCAATCAAGAATCTCAAATGGCCTGATGTATCGAGAACTAAGCTTTCCCTTCTTGCCGAATCTCATCACCCCCTTTATGGGTGACACTTTTAGAAGAACTTTATCACCGGCATGAAATGTCATGTCCCTTATCTTACGGTTTTCATACTTTTTTTGTGGACTCTGGGCTGCTAGAAACTTAGCTTGGATGCTTCTCACCTTATTCTGAGCATCTTTCACCAAATCAACCCCCATAGATTTCACATCTCCAGCCTCAAACCACCTTATGGGTGACTTATATACCCTCCCATAAAGTGCCTCGAACGGTGCCATGTTAATGATAGAGTGGTAACTGTTGTTATAGGAGAACTCACACAAAGGTAGGAACTTATCCCAATGCCCTCCAAAGTCAATCATACATGCCCTCAACATGTCTTCTAACACTTGAATAGTTCTCTCTGACTGCCCGCCTGTTTGTCGATGGAAGGTTGTGCCAAAAGTGAGTTCCATGCCCAACTCCTCATGTAATTTTCCCCAAAACTTGGATGTGAACTGTGTACCACGGTTCGAGATGATGGAAAGAGGCACCCCATGCCGCCTCACTATCTCCTTCACATAGACCTTAGCCAACTGTTGATCATTATAGTCTATTATAACGGGAATGAAGTGGGCTGGCTTAGTCAGTCTGTCAACCACCACCCAAATATAGTCAAACTTCCCTAAGGTCTTGGAAGACCAACCATGAAATCCATAACTATCTTTTCCCACTTCCATTCAGGAATTGGCATCGCTGAAGCAAACTTGCATGCCTTTGGTGCTCTTACTTTACCTGCTGACAGTTTTGGCACTTAGCCATAAACTCAGCTATGTCTTTCTTCATGCAAGGCCACCAATAAGGTTGCTCCAAATCTCGGTACATCTTGGTCACACCCGGATGAATGGATTACCACGAACCATGAGATTTTTCAACATCTTCTAAATCAAGTTATCCACTTGGGGAAAAAAATTCTTCCCTTAAAACTGAGCACACCACCTGCATCAAGAGTCGCATCTTGTGCCTTGCCAGACACTGTCTTCTTTCCGTAACACCCCGAATTTGTGTAGAAGGCATAGCATGTTAAAAACTCCAAGATGTCACCTCCCAGGGACGAACAACAACCCGTGGGTGGCCCCGTAGGTGGACACCCTGGAAACTGCCTAAGGCAGAACCACAGCCAGGACCCACGCCCCGTGGATGGTTCCACGACTCATGGTTAGGGGGTCCATGGATGGCCAAAAATCTCATTCAAGACCATGCTTGACCAGGATGGACCATAGGTCAATCCACAGTCCGTCAGTGGGGTCTTGTGGATGGGGTCTGGACAATTAAGTTGAGGACTTAAGGGTCTTTTCTAATTTTAATTAAATCAATATGGTGTCATTTTTTTTGCCTAAGTCTAGAACACCTATATAACTAATTTTAACCACTAAAACCCCTTATTAAAGTCATTCTCTCAAATCCCAATAAAGAATTCCCAAAACTCCTCTCAAATATTCTCTCTCTAGAAGTTGGAAGAAAAAGGAAGAAATTGAAGCTAAGGTCAAGTCAAGCCTCCAATATTCAAGCTTGTGAGGGATTTGTAATAAAGGTATGATGGATTTTCATCCATGGGATCCTTCCTCCCATGGAGTCCCCTAGAATTCCATAATTTGAAGAAGAATTTCCCCAATTTTAGTTAGGGTTTCTTCCAATGTTATGGGTTATGTTGAATGTTGATCCAATTGAGTGGATTATGATTGTTTATGATTGAATTGATAGGATTACATGTTTTTAGGATGAAATTATACGTAACCATGCCTATTTCATGATTTCACTTAGAATTGATATAATTGGGTTGATGCCTTGAAGGTAAACTTTATGCGTTTTGATATCTCCTTATATGTTTGATGAATTACGATTAGAATTTCTTGAGGTAAAAGAATATATAATGAATTTGATGTTAATTTCTTGATAATAAAGCTTAGATGTTGATCATGAGAATTAGGGCTTTGAGAGTAAAGCTTGTGATATGAATTGTTGGTAATTGATGTTATTATTGAGGAATGGTTACTTCCCACATGAATTGCTTAATTATGAATGTATGAATGTGAAAGTTTTACTCACATGAATGATTCTAGGTTGAAAAGATTGCTCACCTAAAATGAATCTAAACTAAAAGATTATGTAATTAATGAGGCTAGAGGCGATTACCTTTGACCTCCATATGTAAGGATATATGGTGATTCCCATATTCCTTAGAATTGAACAAGATGTGAAACCCCACGTTCTTACTATGATGAATGGACATGGAGGTGAGTACCCATGTTCCTTATGGAATAATATTGATTAGAGTACCTGCTTCATATGATGAGATTGTGGAGGCGAGTACCCGTGATCTTAAAGTAAGTAAGGCAAGATGGGAATACCCATTAGCCTTTGTAAGTTAGGCAAAGAGGCGAATCCCCATGTATTTAAAAGTAAGTATGAACGATATGATTATGTTATGCAGATGTTTTGCTTGGAGTGTTGCTAGATATGTTTTCCATGATGTAAGCTTGACTAGAAGCAGATGACCTAAGTCTTGGCTATGGTAAGGTGAGGCTACTTAAGGGAGTATTCATCTTTCATTACGATGTTTATTATGTCTTGATTATGTTTATGCCTTATGTCTTATGTTGACTAATGCTTAAGTTATGTTGCTTATGGTAGCCATCATATTTAGTACTTGATTGTACTAACGCATACTCTTGCCTACATTCATATTAAATGTAAGGTCTGGAGATATATATTCTAACACTCGTGGCTAGCTTCGTTGTTGATCAAGGAAGTGAAGATTTTGTGAGTCCTTATTGTGTTAGAGGATGTGATCACCACTTTCTTTTATGCTTTTCTTTTATGTCTTGGACTATTGTATGGGATGTGACCCAAGACTTTATTCCTGTTGTTTATATGGTTTGAGAAAGTGTTGTTAGACTTCCGCTCATTTTACAAAAGACTTTGATTGTGTTGAAATGTTTTAAATTTTTGCACCTTTTCTATTAATTTTTGTTGTGATATGATAAGTGGCTTGTATGAGCCCTATCGGGGTCTTGTACACCTTGCTACATCTAAGGGGTACCCCTGGGTCGTGACAAACTTGTTAATAAAAGCGCAAGGTTTTTAAAATGGTTCTAGGATGTCTCAAGCCACGTCTAGTAGAGTCTTGTTCATAAGTGTGAAGCGCGCCACATTTATGAATGACAGGCTATTAGATGTTTAGGAAACTTCACTTCTTCATTTCTCTAAGTAGTGCCATGGAGTTTAATTCTATAAGTCCTTATCTTAATCCTTATCGATGGTTTTCAGGATATGACTACTAGATGGGCTAATGCTAGAAGGATGGAGGGAGGCAATGTTGATCAAGAGGTTCCTCCTCAAGTTCCTCCCCAAGATCCTCCTCAAGCTCCAATTGACCCATTGAATGAGAATGTAACAAATGTAGAGTTTAGGTCGACTTTCCAAGTGTTGGATCAAGACGGCACAAGCCAATAGAGAGGTGGTAGCTCCCGTGAACTAAAATATGGGTATGGCGGTGGCAATAGTGAGGGAGTTTACAAGGATGAACCCTCTCGAATTTTATGGATCCAAAGTAGAGGAAGACCCTCAAGAGTTTATCGACGAGGTCTACAAGGTAATTTCTATTATGGGAGTGAATCCAATAGAGAAGGCGGAATTGGCCACTTACCAAATCAAAGGAGTTGCACGTATTTGGTTCAATCAATGGAAAAAATCAAGGCAGGTGGAAGTGGGTCCTATAGAATATTAAAGGTTCAAAAGTGCTTTTCTTGACAAATTATTCCCTCTTTAGATGAGATAGGCCAAGGTACTCAAGTTCATTAACCTTAGGCAAGGAAATATGAGTGTAAGGGAGTATGCTTTGAGGTTCACCCAATTATCCAAATATGCTCCTTCCATTGTGGCAGATCGTAGGGTCAAGATGAGTAAGTTTATGTCGGGAGTGTTCGACATGGTGGTCAAAGAGTGCCGCACCGCTATGCTTGTCCATGACATGGAAATTTCTCGCCTTTTATTGCACAGGAAGAAAACCTCAAGGAAAGATCTAGAGAGGCAAAGAGAGAAAGAGTAGATGATGGTAACTACTTACATTCTACGTCCGGTGGATGGGGTCATTCAATTTTCTGGAAAAAGTTCTCCGGGAAAGGTTCTTCAAATGCTCCTCCAAGGCCTAATAATGAAAGGGCGTCTAACCCAAAACCTCAAGGAGATGGCAATGGGTCTTCAATGCCTACATGTGCTTAATGTGGGAGAAATCATGAAGGAAAGTGTCTAGCGGGTTCTAATTCTTGCTTTGGTTATGGAAAGATGAATCACAAGATAAGAAATTATCCTTCGTTTTCTAAGAATGAGGGAGATGTTCGTCGTAGGGCTCAACCCTACCCTTCATCCGGTCCAAGTGGTTCGGGTGCAAGTGCTCCTAAGAAAAACCGATTCTATGTTCTCCAAAATAGAGGTGATCAAGAAAGTTCCCCGTACCTGGTGACTGGTATGTTAAAAGTTTTCCAAATAGATGTGTATGTTTTGCTTGATACAGGTGCTACTTTGTCCTTTTTGAATCCTTATGTAGCTATGAAATTTTATATGCTTCATGATGTGTTGTTAGAACCTTTTTATATCTCTAACCCTGTCAGTGATTTTGTGGTGGCTAATAGGGTATATCGAGTGCGTCCCATTTTTTTATCCCATAGAGTTACTTAGTAGATTTGGTAGAGCTTGACATGATAGATTTTGATGTCATACTTGGGATGGATTGGCTACATTCCTATTATGCCTCTATCGATTGTAGAACTCAGGTAGTCAAATTTCAATTCCCAAATGAGCCTATCCTAGAGTGGAAGGGGGGAAACTCTATGCCTAGAGGTCAATTTGTTTCTTACCTAAACTCTAGGAAAATAATTTTGAAGGGTTGTGTCTACCATATAGTGAGGGTGAGGGATGTGGAGTCCGAAACTCCTATTCTTGAGTCGGTCCCGATTGTACAAAAGTTTCTGGAAGTTTTCCCCGAAGATTTGCTTGGTATTTCTCCTGAAAGGGAAATAGACTTCGGGATTGACCTTCTCCCCGATACCCAACCTATCTCTATTCCTCCTTATAGAATGGCTCCGGCAGAGCTTAAGGAGTTGAAGGAACAATTAAAGGACTTATTGGATAAGGGTTTCATCCGGCCGAGTATATCTCCATGGGGTTCTCCAGTATTGTTTGTTAGTAAGAAAGATGGTTCACTCCATATGTGTATTGATTATCAGGAATTGAACAAAGTAACCATTAAGAACAAGTATCCTCTTCCGAGAATAGATGACTTATTTGATAAACTTCAAGGGTCAAGTTATTTCTCCAAAATTGATCTCCAATTGGGTTATCACCAATTAAGGGTGAAGGAGGAAGATATTTTGAAAATGACTTTTAGAACCCGATATGATCATTATGAGTTTTTGGTAATGTCGTTTGGGTTGACTAATGCTCTGGCGGCGTTTATGGACTTGATGAATAAGGTGTTTAGACAATACCTTGATATGTTCGTAATTGTGTTCATAAATGATATTTTGATCTATTCAAGAAGCAAGGATGCGCATATGGATCATTTGAGGATTGTATTGCAAATCCTTAAGGACCAACTACTTTATGCAAAGTTTAATAAATGTGAATTTTGGTTAAGGTCTGTAGCTTTCCTTGGCCATATAGTTTCAAGCAAGGGTATTGAGGTAGATCCAAACAAGACAGATACGGTCAAGAGTTGGCCTAGACCTCTATCACCGACAGACATTAAAAGCTTCTTGGGTTTGTCCGGTTACTATAGAAGATTTGTTGAGGTGTTTCTCTCCATTGCTTCTCCATTGACAGCTTTGACTCAAAAGAAGGCCAATTTTATTTGGTCGGATGCTTGTGAGAAAAGTTTCAAAGAGTTGAAATATAGACTTACTTCCGCTCTGGTTTTGACCTTACCAGAAGGTACAAATGACTTTGTGGTATATTGTGACGCCTCTAGAGTGGGGTTGGGATGTGTGCTTATGCAAAACGGTAAGGTGATTGCCTATGCTTCATGGCAACTATAAGTTCATGAGAAGAACTATCCTACCATGACCTTAAATTAGCGGTGGTAGCCTATGGACATCTCAGGCCAAATCTTTTCTATACTTCAAGCCAACTAAAAGTTCATGAGAAGAACTTTCCTACCCATGACCTTGAATTATCTGCGATAGTATTTGCCTTAAAGATTTGGAGGCATTATTTGTATGTGGTCGATATTGATGTTTTCACCGATCATAAAAGTTTACAATATGTGCTTACCCAAAAGAACTTGAATCTTCGCCAAAGAAGGTGGCTCGAATTGTTGAAGGACTATCATATGAGTGTCCTATATCACCCCAGAAAGGCAAATATAGTAGCATATGCTCTTAGTCGACTATCGATGGGTAATGTTGCACATGTAGATGATGATAGAAAAATGTTGGCCTGAGATGTCCATAAGTTGGTCTGATTGAGTGTTCGATTGGTAGATTCCACCAACGGTGGGGTTATGGTTCATAAAGGATCAAAATCTTTTTTTGTAGCCGATGTTAAAGAAAAGCAATTTCTTGATCCGACTTTGGTAGAATTGAAAGAGGCGGTACTAAAGAAATTCGTAGAGGCTTTCTCTCAAGGGGGAGATGGTGTCCTTAGATATCAAGGTTGGTTATGTGTTCCAAATGTTGATGACTTGAGGGA
>JAJONZ010012320.1:0-45408 GCA_029582445.1 Solanum paucissectum | reverse complement strand
TCAAGCTTAAGTTGTTGTTTAGCGGTCCAGCTCGCATACTCGTACATTCCATGTACTGATGCCAGTTGGCCTGCATCTTATTATGATGCAGACGCAGGTACCCAGGATCAGCATCCAGCACGCCGTTGATCCAGCTGAGCACTCTAGAGTCAGTGGTGAGCCTCCTTGCTTTCCGGAGGACTCGGTTGTTTTGTTCTCTTAGTTTTGTTTTATTAGGATGTTGCGGGGTCTGTCCCAACATCCATCTCAGTATTATAGAGGCTTCATAGACAGTCAGACAGTCAGTCATTTAGTTTTGAGTCTCTCATGCATGTATATATGTAAGTATTCTATTTTGAGACTCGAGTTGCCTTTTGGCAGATTTTATCTGTTGGTTGTTTTATGACCTTACATTGCATTAAGTTATGATGTTGAGTTAGGTTTCCGATGAGTTAAGAAAGCCAGGCCAAGGGTTCGCTTGGGGGCTAGCAATGGTCTTCGAGTGCCGGCCACGTCCAGGGTGTAGGCTCGGGGCTTGACAAAGTGCATCAAATCCAAGTAAAAGAAAGAGAAAACAATGAAGAAGGCATAGAAGTTACTAAAAAATACGGTGTAAAGTCTACAAGAAAGAACAATAACAACAACAAAAAGTGTGATAATCGAAACACAATAAAAAAACATATAGCCAGAACTACTATCTAAGGTACAACTCATACTACAACAGGCACAAACAAGCCAAAACCTTCGCAAGACAAGACAACACTCTACCCCTACTAATCTGCTAACCTAATACGCGACCTTCATTTCTTGTTATCAAGAGTCATGTCCTCGGTAATATGAAGTTGTGTCATGTTCTGCCTAATCACCAATACTATTTTCGCCTACCTCTACCCCTCCGTGTACCCCCAATATCCAGCCTATTGCACCTCCTTATTGGGGTGTTTGCGCACCTCCTCTTCACATGCTCAAACCATCTCAGTCTCATGATGACTTTCCTTATCTTGTCCTCCATAGGAGTCACTCCACCTTCTCTCGGATAACCTCGTTCCTAATCTTGTTGCTCCTAGTAAGTCCATACATCCATCTTAACATCCTCATCCAAGCAACATGCATCTTCTAAACATGTGAGTTATTGACTTGACAACACTCCACCCTATACAACAAGGACTATCTAACAACCACTTTGTAGAACTTACCTTCTTAAGCACGCACCTTCTTATAAAATGTTTATGTTGATTTTTTTTTATTGCCCATGGAATATCCCAAAAAGCTTTTGAAAAACGATGATTAATTACTAGATTGAGCACTGCTACCAGTAGTATCCCTATGCTTGCTTAGACGTTTTGCAAGGTGATAACTCGATCTTACCTCGTAAGTACCAAATTTTGTTAGCCACTAAATTTTGAACAAAACTCATTCGTAAGAGCAAGGAAATCTTTTTATCAAAATCTCTCATCATTTCATTTGATGGCCGGTATTATTTGAGCTACGTACATCAAGTTGCTTTCGATTCATTATGCACCAAATAATGATGGCACTTCGAAAATCAAGTAAACTTAATGAATCATGACTTGAGACCTAAATAATCTCATAAGCATTTTTAAAAATAGGAATTTTTCATAAATGTACACCCCAACACCATGTATATAATTTTATATCTGAGGGGAAAATAGCATACATAATGCAACAATTTGGTATAAAAATGTATAATAGTGTATAAAAGATTTTTTTATAGACAAATCTAGATAACTAACTCAAAATATGAATTACATGGCGTAATTATGTTTTTTCTCAATAGACATAGGCGTTTGTTTCCCCTTTTAAAACATGTCTTTAGCGTTTCACGGAACATACATTGTGCAATAGGTGCATAGTTTGTATTGTAATCTTCCATATAGAAATCCAAGCCACTATCCGATGCCGAGTATCATAATGAGCCTAACTTTATTGCAATGTAACATCTCACAAAATTCTATACTAAAGATCCGAACCGTCCTTATCATAATGAGTCTGACCGAGTATTCTTTCACCCATTGAGTCTAATGTATGCATCTTTCTTCAGTTAATGATTTTTACAGAATTTAAGGTTTAAGGTTCTTATGTAAACCATCTTTTTCATCATATTTCAGTTTTTCTTTAGGTACATAGTCTTTGATTACATATTTTACCTATAATTCACTAATTCAGTATGTTTATATAGTTATTTTCATGAACTATCATAATAGGAAAAATTCATTTTGTTGAACCCGTAATAATTAAATTGCATGTTCTGGAAATCATTATGAATAGTTTTACATACAGTTTCATGTTTTCATATAAAGAGTCTATCAATTCAGTCTCAGTTTATAGCTTTTTGTTTACCAATATAAATCCATTCAAGAGTAATACATAGTATCGAGGGACATAGGAATAAAGGTTCCACCGTCAATTAGGATTGAGATCTTTACTATCAATTTCTAATCCTAAGACTACGTGCTATCATAGGTTTTTAAGCGTCATCCTATAAAATTAGGACCGACACTTTAATTCTTTTTGAACATCAACTTAGTGGGTATAATCAGTGTACCAACTTTTTTTTATCAATTTTGCATATTTCGATTGAAATTCTTGGGTGATAGACCACCTTATTGTACACTTCATTCAATTCCTTTCCTATGAAATATGTGTTTTACATTAGATAACACATACAAACAAATATCAAAAGATTAGTCATAGTTAATTTAATCCTCCACAACCTGCTAACTATCCGAATATTGGCTTGTTGGCGTACTTCATCCATAATTTTCTAATAAACTTCTAGCTCACAGTAACTAGTAAGAGAAATGATAACCAAAATGAATAAGGAAAAGGCAAATAATAAAAGCAGAGACATCATATGTGTGAAAAGAAGGATATCCTACTTAACATGGCTATATTATTTAGTACTATTATTATTTATATTTGTAGAATATAATTCAAGTTAATAAGATATTAGTCATGTGTTTCAAATATAGTACATTAGATCTTGTTACAAAAATATTATTTTCTAGTAGGATGATATGAATAGTTTAATTCAAAGTTTTATAGTATTTCTACCCTAAAAAATCAACAATTTTTACATATTGTAACACCCCAAAAATTTTAAGCTAAGACTCGAATCATATATTTTTTATTTGCGTATAAGATCGTATCGGGTGATTCTTAAAGTGTTCTTAGGGTTTAAGGTCAATTCTTTAATGTGGAAATGGATTTGGATATGAATTAACGTCACTAGAATCCCTAGGACAAAGTTGAGTTGAAAACTTCCTTACCGATTAAGTTTTAATATAAGATTCTACTTAGGTCAAATTCAAACGATCATATCTCTCAGTTTATAATGAATTAAATGGCTCATGTCATATTAAATTAAAAATCTATGAGTCCTCTTTCCAACGCAGTCAAATTTGCCTCATTTTGAGTTTGGAGTAAAAATAACATTTAATTCGGTTGACAAATAAAAAAAGATTGAGAAAAAAAGGAGCAATAAAAAATAATTTATCCTCATAAGGAATAAAGGAGAAATCAAAGGAAGTTACGTGTGTCTCGGAAAAGAGAGAAAAAAATGGAAAAACTAGTTTCATGTTTCAATGAATACAAAATTTGTCTATTAAATAACAAAACAATTTTTTTTAAGAAAAAAAAATTGCCAATAGTACTATCAATTTAGTCTATAAATTGTCATACTATGCCATTTTTTCAATTTTCATTTTCATTTGTTTTTCAAAAAATAATAATAATAGAGAACATACAAAAGCAAATTCTCTAGGCCTACCCCTGAAGCTCCTTAAACAGAAAAATTTGTGTTTTAATCAACACTTTTATTTCCTACGTTTCAATTTGTTAATTTTATTTTAACTTGGCATGGAATCAAGAAAACAAATAAGATTTTTAAATTAAAGATATGTCAAATGTACTAAAATATTATTTAATCATATAATCTAAATATGTCATGTGCAAAGTTGAAATCAAAAAGTTGCCAAAAAGGGAAGAGAAATTATTTCCTAACGAATTAAAAAAATATATATGTCAAGCAAATCAAAACGGAGAAAGTAAGTAAAACAAATAAAGACATCTGATTTTAAATTTCTAGTAAAAGAGAGATCTTGGTGAATAGGCACTAACTTGTTCTATCTACGATTTACACATATTTGGATTTTTTTTAAAAAGAGCAAAAAATTAGACATATGCTAAACCTGGATTGTTATAAATCATGGAAAATAATAAACGATGGTTATTGATAACAAATGAAATTGTTCAAGCTATACGGTCGTTGGAGAAAGAGCATTTGCTAAAATTATTATCGAGTTTTGTTTTAATCCACATTAAATTGGTGTGTTCTCTTAAATATTATCGAGTCTTAAGATTATCTTTGTGGCCACAAGAACAAAGAAATCCGACGTTTCGTACAATGCCTCGAATGAAAGTAAAATTCTAGGAACATTATATGTTTACCAATTTCTATTTACATAATTTTTAATTACTTGAATGTGCTTTTTGGATATGCTTTATTAGGCTAAAATGGAGGATTGAAAATAATTGAGTGCAGATGATCAATATATTGATGTATTTTCAGCCGTCATGGGTCCTGAATATCCAGAAAATCTAATATTGTATGGAGTGGGGGACGGGGATATAGAGACTTCTTTGGGGGAAAGGCAATTTTGAACCAACTTTAAATGTAAAAAATGATGTAGTGCAACAAATACAAGAAAGGGTGAAAAAAAAGGAGAAACAAATAGAGGAACAAAAAAGAGAATTATGCGACAAGAAGCTAAGTTATTACATATGTAAGTACATTAAGTTGTTGTTTGAGCTACGTACATCAAGTTGTTGTTTTCGATTTCATTAAGCATCAAATAATGAGGATAGATCGAAAATCAAATAAACTTAATGAATCATGACTTGAGACCTAAATAATCTCATAAGCATTTTTAAAAAGGAAATTTTCAAAAATGTACGCCCGAACATATAGTATTATACCATATATATAAAATTATACTATAATATTATACAAAAAATGTGCGATGTGCAAGTATTGCATTAGACGACACTATCTTTTGCTGAGAATCATGACCTTGATCTTATTACACTGTGTAAGTATTGCAACACTTCAAATATTTTGAAAAATATTACTAACATTATGAAAAAGGGCCTAAATACCTTTGTACTATTGGAATTGATATAAAAATACCTTATATTGACCTATTGGCTCCCTAATATACATGATTCATTAAATAGTATAATTAAATAACTCATTTAATGTATGGTACACTATGGTTGACTGAAAATTTAATTAACCTATTTTAATTAACTGAAAAGGGTCATATTTGCCCTTGTATTCTTAGAAAAGGGTCATATTTACCCTTCGTCATACTATTTTGATATATTTGCCTTTACCATCCAACTTTGGGTACATATTTGCCCTTATATAGTTAACTTATCATGTCACCATTTTTATTAGTCCACGTGGCGCCTACATGGCTCCATGTGTATATACTTTTGTTATAATTAAATTAAAAAATTACTTTCTATTTAGTATTATATCCGACCCATTTAGTAAAATCCGACCCAACTAATGTGAAAATCCATCAGCCCTATTTCATTACCCATTAGCCCTAATTTTATACCTATCATCTTGCGTTACAGTAGATTATAGGTGTTTAAGATTGGTATTGTCTATGTAATTATGGCATAATCTTGTGCATGAAAATACAAGAGCAACACCGATTTGTGTATGATATTTCACATAAAAATTAGTGTAATTTATTTATATTGAACGTTCAACTTCAACATTACTAGCAAGACATGTCTTGTGTCCAATGTAAAATACATGATAATGTGATTATACGGAACTTTATTAGCTATTACATGAAAGCTTATTGCACTCTGTGAATCGTAATGTTTAATTATAAGTCACATATCAATTCTGGAGTTGAAGGCTGCAGGTTCAATTCCCAGTTCATCACCATATGATCCTCTAGCATAGCTTGTAGCTCGATAAGAGTGCAAAGACCGCTACGACCATGAAAGCAATAAAAGACATGCAAACAGCAAAAATAGTTACATGACTAAATATTAAAGAGAAAAATAAAATGATTATGTGTTTAACTTACTCAACCAATGCAAAACTAAAGAATATAGAGCAAACAACATAAAACATCTTATCATAAGTAGTAATTACTCAGTGCATCCATAATTTCTATAATTATTTATCTTGATTGAGTTGCCTCTAGATACACTAATGTATATCTCATCTCTCCTCTCTCGCTCTCCTTTTTTCCTCTTTATCCCTTTACTCTTGTGTATCTGTATTTCACACTTTAATGTATCTGTGTATTCAGTATCAAATATGCATTGATGTATTCGGTGTATACACTTTTATCTAGTGTATCCAATATCAAATATCTAGTGTATTCAATATCCGCTTTATTTATTCAGTATAAAAAATTCATAATTAATGTATTCAGTGTATCTGCGCATAGTTATATTGGTTCTAAGTGGGCACTGATATATCCAATGTATCTGTGATGCATCTAGCTAGTGTATATGTGCATAAGTACATCTATCTAGTATCAATTTTGTGATGTATCTAGTATATTTGTGCATAAATGCATACTTAGAACAAGATGAACACAAAGATAAAGTTATTCAGATATATGTATCTATGTATAGATACATGTATCTTGTATAACTATTACATATTTAAAAAAAGACAAAGACTAAGATATAATTATCCAAATACGTATATCTATTACTCAATTTGATGAGATCATAGTCTAATTGTTAAGGACTTGTTTCTGAGGCTACTACTGGATGTATCGAGGGAGAAAAACTCTTGATTTTGTGATGTAAAGTAACCATTAGGATGATATCACCAAGTGAAAGCTAAAGGTGAGAAAGAGGAAGCGAGAGAGCGAGTGATTATGTAGTTATTTTAAAGTATAGTGAAATTTAGTGGATATAGTAGAGGTGTTTGTTTAATTAAATAATTTTGCAAAGAATATATATCCAACGTTGTAGTCATTCCTATTATTGAAATGTTTTTTTTTAGTATTACTATTGATTTGATTTTGATTGTTTTATTTGAATTACTAATTATGAGTTATAAAACTTACTGAACCATATAAAATTTTAAGTACAAATTTGAAATAATATATTGAAAAATAAAAACTATGAAAAAGTTTTTAAAATATTTACTCACCCTGTCTCAGTTTATATGACTTACCTTTTTAGTCAATCCCCAAAAGAATGACATATTTTTATATTAAGTAACAATTTAAATTTTAAATGCTCATTTCACCCATAATGAAATGATTTATAGTCAAACAAATATTTATCACTTATTTTAGACTACAAGTTTCAAAAGTCTTCATTTCTTTCTTAATTTTCGTGTCAAGTCAAACTAACTCATATAAAATAGGACAGAGAGAGCATAAGTTACATTACAATAAATATTTTAATGTAAATACTTTTAAAAATTCTATACATGTAATACTGAGTTAATTTGATTGTGTTTGAATTTTTTTAGTTAAAATCCAACCAAACTAATTATGAGGGAATTTTTTTTCCATAACAAAACAAAAGCAAACTAAATTACTAATCGAACTTTTTTTTCAGTTTGACTCAATTTACCGATTTAGTGCAGTTTATCGATTTTCTTTGTACACCTATAATTGAAATTGCAGAGATCTCTAACATAGTATCTAGTACATAGAAAAAAGGAAAGGAGGGCCAAATTCAACATGGAACCACATGATTTACCTATCTTGGTGGGAAATAGTGATGGATTAATGACGAAGTTCATAGCTAATTTCAGTATTTTTAATAGTGATATGAATATATTAAGAACTTGAACTAGATCTTATATGAAACATTCTCTCTACGTTCACAAGATAGGGTAAAACTGCCTACACATCACCCTCTTCAGACATCACTTGCGGAATTACGCTGAATTTGTTGTCGTTAGTAGATTATCTACTTATAGCCAGCCATAACAAAACTAATTTGATCTCGAATATATGAAAGTCACCTTTTTATTAGTGATAATAGAGAACCACTTCATGCCATCAGGATCCGCAATTTACAAAAGTAACCTTCGAACAACAAATAAACAATTTCACTAGCGCCGATACATGGTAAAAATTTGTGTATATCATAGCCTCTTCAAATCCTAACGATAGAATTTCACTAATATATTATTGTTATTGTTACAACACCACAATGTAGGTGATGTAACACTTCAAACTCATGGGACACTAGGCATAGTATCTACAAGGTATATTGTTGTTGATTCAAGAACATGCATGATACCATATATAACATAATAACTAGTATAATATAAAACGATACATTATGGAACGATGGAAAATAATTTCTTATTAATAAGATACTACTCATTTCCCTTTATATCTAACCTAAAAGGGAATTATATTCATCATTCATTTTTTGATATTTCTCAGTCAATTTTCTGAAAGTCTCTTTCTTTTCCTCAGAAATATTCTCCTTTGACAATTGAAGCTTCATTTCTTCTCTCTTTTTCTTAAGCTCTTTAATGGCTGCCATTTTCTCATCATGTTCCTTTTGAAGTTTTGCAAGATCTGACTTCTTTTTCTTACCTGATTTAATATGTAATGTATTGATATTGTATAAATAGTCATGTAATGTATTGATATTGTATAAATAGTGTATAATCCTATATGTAACAAATAACTATGTATTAGATACATTTCAATAGGTTAAGTCACTACGACAAAAATGAGTAGCTTTTTGCGGCAATAAATGTGCATAACAAAGAGTGCTTAAACATTTATCGGTATTAGTTAATTGTCATTGGATCAAATGTCGTTATAGGTTTCAGGGACATTTACAAAGAGTATTAATTGTCTCTAAAAAGTATATTTAGCGGCAGTTAAGCTGTTTTAGTCATTTAACAAATTAAATTGAGACCTTGTAGAGAACATACCTGAATATTTAAATGAGCTGTTGCCTTCCTCCATAATTTCTGTAAAAACTAAAATCATGTCGATATTTAGAAAAAATTAATTTATTTTTCTTAAATCAATAATCTTAAGGAAAAATAAAAGAGAACAAAAAATATGTCTTTTCATTGCTGCTAAGTTTGCATTCAATTCACCTGCCAATTAAACATGTTTAACTATTTTCTTAAACAAAGTTCCATTTTATTTTATAGTATAATCTTTTGTGTAATTTTATCTTTATTTTACTGAGGATGAATTTTTTTTAAAAAAAAAAACGACTTACGACTTTTCTTTTCTTAACTTTGAAAGAAAAAAACGAGGGCATGTGGGAGATTTTTGTAGCTCAGTTGGTTCATGATTGGTTACGTAAACTTTTATTTTGTTCGTGAAGATTTGATTCATCATCTCAAGAAATTACGAACTAGAAAATCAAAGAAATTTTAAAATATAATGAAGTTTTCAAATTAAGGGTGTGTTTTGCACAAAAGTGAAAAAATTCCAGAAAGTTTTTCAGAAAAAAAAATGTGTCACAAAAATTATGAAAAAATCTTTTTCGATATTTGATTGACCAAAAAAATGTTTTCTCGTACCAAACGCACCCTTAAATATTCATATCATGCAAACATTATATATAGTAAGTAATAAGTTACCTTAATTTGGTGTCAAACCTTTACAGCCACCTTGTGTTCTGCACTACTATCAACTATGAGAAACCTTTTATAAGCAACAAATTTGTCAGAAAAATGAGTTAGATAGTTTATCGAAAATAATTTATTTAATAGGAATAAATTTTGTGTAACCCTATGTTCTCAGCGGTTACTTATAAAATTACGTAGAATATATTATTGTTGTTGCTGACAATTATGCTGATGTGCAGATTAATTAAAAATAAATAAGTAAAATAACAAAGATATTTCTTGTGTGATAGTCTTGTTAACGCTATTTTTATAGTCAATTACAACGCCTCAGCTTCAAATAAATAGAGCCGGTTATATAAATCTTCATGACCACATATATTTTTGAGAAAAAACCATAAATAGCAAAGAGATTAAACTCAATAAGCCTCCTTAGCTACAATTCGGCTAATCACGGTCCATAGCTATCGTTTTATTTGCTTCTTTTTTTTTTTTGTAAATTCGTTTGTCAATAAACAAACATGGTAAGTATATATAAATTATGTATTAATACATTTAGAAATTTTTCAGAACTTATACAAATCAAATGTATCAACAAGATAATAATATACAAGTTAGGGTAACCATATACAAATTCTGAATTTCTACAATCAGAAAAATTCTGAACTTACACAATTAGGAATCGAATTATACAAATTCTGAATTTATACAATTAGGAGTCGAATTATACAAATTTTAGACGTGGACCACGTAATAATGATTATAAGTTAACGGCGAATGAAAAATTAATTAAACTGTAGCTATGTTGATTAATTAACTGATTATATTTGTTTAACCTTGTAACTTTCCCATATTTTTTATTTATATATATTCATCTCTTTATAAACAGAAAATATTGATGATATTAAAGACAACATTGAATTTTTTTGTTTTATTTTAGGTACAAATAGAAGAAATTTCCCTTTGATGGAAATAATATCCATGTTGTAGAATTGAGTACAGAGATTTGCTGTGCCATAGACATGTAAGTGTTTAAAGTCATGTGACTCAGACAAATAAAATAATGATGTAGGGAATCAGAATATTACACGTCATTGCTATGGACAAATTATACATATTTCAAATAACTACACAGGACAAATTACTTAACTACACTCTTTTACTTACCTTAATATCCATTTATCCCTACTTATTTCAAAAATTTCAAAAATCCCTTATTTTCCTTATGTATCCCGTGCACAACGTTATGTATCCCGTGCACAACGCTATGTATCAAACCTTATGTATCCCGTGCACAACGCAACAATTATTAACTGGAATGTATCAAACCTAATGTATCCCGTGCACAACGATATGTATCAAACCTTATGTATCCCGTGCACAACGCAATAACTATTAACTGAAATGTATCAAACCTTATGTATCCCGTGCACAACGCTATGTATCCCGCAAACAACATTTTTAAGGGATTTTTGGTAAATAGAAAACTAGAAGGGATAGGATGTTATTTAGTACTTATAATATGTGGTTCCTATAATTTATACTAAATATATTCAATATAGTTTGAAAAATGAAGTTTCAGATATAATTGTTTGTCCTAAAAACGGTATAGTTGAATTTATATAAGGTATACGTCTTAATTTAACTCTTTGTTTTATACCAACGTTGGATCCAAAGGTAATTAACTAATGCAGATAAAGGTTTTAGCACACTTTTTTGATGTGTATATTTATTACCGCTTAAAGTTATTTTTCTTGTAGTGTCTTCGGCTCATCCAAAAATATCTTCCGTCTAAAACAACAAAAGTAAACGCAAGCGAAGGAAAGCAAAAGGAAACTTGATGCTCAAGAAACTTCTACGTCCATAGCTACTTTAAGACCACCAACAGGGGGAGATGAGCAACATGTGGGGCCTACACACTTGGAACAGCTTCACCAAGAGTCTGCACAGGCTCGGGAGTTAGGGGATAGGAAAAAGAAAGAGATTAGATAATTATACGGCATATGCAGATCCAACCAGCAAGGCACGTGAACGTTGTCTTGGACACTTAACCAAGTTCTTGATGAGCGGTATCCACCTTCACCTTATTATGCTCTCCTTAGCCTCCCATTTGGGCGTGGTGAAGCAAGGAGTCAGTGAGATTGACCCTGATCAGTGCAATAATGTCTTACTCTTGTATTATTAAAAATTGGTATGTCGAACAAACTATTTATAATAGGTTATAGTAACAAGGCATCAGCAATACAAGTGTTCTAACCCTAAAGTAGTAAGAACAATGAAAGAACTCCATGTGGAAATGGCGTTACTGATGCTACCTAATATTCTGACCGCCTCCACGGTATGGGCTCGTCTCCTGACACCTTGTAATCCTCCTTTGCCTTTAGTGTGTTCTCAATTTTTTTCTCCATGTGAATGATAAAATGGGTCTAACTTTTTCATCTTTCAACGTGATCACAAATTCTATTGAAAGTATGAGCAATACATATTATCGCACATAAATAGGTAATTACAACACATCTTTGAAATTACTCATTTCTATGATCATTCTATATATATATATATATATATATATGCGCGCGCGTGTGTTGAAAATGTCCGCTTGCCACTAGAAGTAGAGCTAAAATTTTAATTATATATTATTTATTATATTTTTATTTTATTTTTTCTAAATTGTTTTGAACTGTTTTTCTTGAGCTAACAGTTATTGAAAACAGAATTTCTGCCTCTTTGATAGGAATAGACTCTATCCTCCTCAAATTTCATTTTGTGAGACTACACTAGATATAGCATACAAATAATATTATTCAATTGTGACATTTATGCATTTTAAATAGTTTTTTATTTTGTTATTTACATAAAGGAAGCGGTTGCTAGTCCCTCCATTTCAATTTGTTTTTCATATATTCTTTTTAGTTAATTTAAAAGAGAACGTCTTCCTCTTTTTTGAGTAACTTTTTAATTCTAATTTCTAACTTTCAATCTGGTATATTTCAGATCACACGATTAAATCATTTTGATATATTTAACATATTTAAAATTTAAAATTATAAAATTCAAAAATCTTTCCACGAATAAATTAAAATGTAAGGAGTCAAATAAAGAGAGATATAAAATTAAAATATTTTATTTCAATCGGTCTTTTCGCAACGAAGGTCAGTGCCCAATTAATTGAATTCTACAATTGATTTTGGTGGATGTCCACCTTAAATTAAAATTAATTAAAAAAATGTAATGCATTAACTCCATAATATCTCTCTTGGCTTGATACAAAAAAAAATTGTATAAATAAAACTTAACTTAAATTTATGTATATTTCAAATATATAAAAAGAATAATCTTTTCAAGAAAAATCGTCATTTCATTTAACAGTTGAATTTATACATAGGAATTAAAAGACAAATAAGTAAATAATTTGTATAAAGGGAAATAGATAGTACAAGAGGGGAGGTACTATAGCCTCAATTTTCATAGAAGATAAAAATGGGGAAGAACTAGAAAATAATGTCACCTTAATATGAAACGACAGTAGATCCAATTTTGCCCTAAAAACTTGGAATGGAGTAGTTTTCTCAAGTATTACTATTTACATCTTTATTAATTAAAAATATCTAAAATCCTCCGGCATTGTTGCTTATAAGTTCTTTGAAAAATCATATAAGTGAAATTTTACTCAAATTTGAATTGCTAAATTTTCAGTTTTTCTACATAATTACTACTATAATATTCATGTCTTTATAATAGTACAGATAAATAGATTGATGATCGAAAAATCCCTTAAAATTAGCTAGTGCACCTTTCAAAGTTCAATGAATAATGAACTTGTTCCTCAACCTTGTTTCATATAGATATCAAGCATATATTTTATGATAAATTTGAATTCGTGAAGTACATCTAAATGTATATCAATAGCACTTTTATCACTAGATCAAAGTCCTAAAGATATTCGACAAAAAAATGTCACCATAACATGTCTCGACGTGGCCAATGGGTATCTTATTATGCATGTCATTCATAAAATAAAAAAATAAAATAAAAAAAGAAGGTCAAATAATCTTTGAACGATTTAAAATAGATTAATTTAATCCTTGTTAATTTTTTAGCTCAAAAATATTATGACTTCGACTTAAGCTTAGGATGAAGTAAAATCACGATAAGTAATATAACTTATCAAACTATAATTGAATTTGATTTCTTTTATCATATCATTTTAAAGTTAGTAAAATAAATGCATTATAAATTGAAAAATCATATCATACTCATACCTGATATATAAGAAATCGGAAGGAAGATTTTTTTATATGTCATTGTTTTTATTTATCAAAATAAGAAATGCTTACACTACTTATTTTCTTATATACTATGTCTTGAACATTTACCCAAACCCCCCACCCCCACCCCAAAAAAAAAGAAGAAAATTAACCATTTTTTATTATTTTGGAATAATTGTTAGAAAAAAGGGTATTTTTAAGCTATTTTGCTAGTTGGGGAGCATTTTATAACCAAAAACGCAACTATATGGACATTTTTTAATTATATTTGTTTGATCCAATTAATTATAGCACTTACTATTATTCTCTTTAGAGCAAACATTGTTGATGTGCAACTCACTTGATCACATACAAAAAGTTATATCTATACATTCAATTTCAGATACCCCACAAATAGAAAGAAATTTTCTCAATTATTGTCCAATAGTTTTACTAAATTAACAAATCCACTTAATTAATCGAATTTTCCTATTGTCCCAGAATAATATCTATCAATTAACTCAAGTCCGTTATTACAACTAATAGGTTCAAAATAAGTTTGTACCGCATGTATGTTGAACGAACGAATCACTCAACGTATCAAACGAATCACTCAACGTATCAAGTAAAAGTTTTCAAGATTTCGCGCTCATAAATCTTTTCTTTCATTTATCAATAAATTCTAGTCACTTTCATCGTTTGGAATCGATAAATGGAAGTCATAAAAAGTGCAAAAAAGTACTGAAGTAAACGTCCCAAATATGAAGTTTCAACTAGGCCAAGATACCTTTATGTACAAACCATATAACATAATTGTATGGGACATGTGGTTTCGTGGAAGCTCACATTTCTAAGTTTATTAATATTATTATTTATCTATTATTATCTTGGACTTATAACACCATAGAAAATCAAGAGACAGAAAAACATGAATATCTACTCAAAGAAGATCTTCACCAACTCCAAACAAGGGTCCAAAAAAATAGAGAATATTGAAAACACTCAAACTCAATGCAAATTAATTACTTGACTAACTAAACTTAAAATATACCCCGATCTTGCAACATGAGTGAAATACACCCCTATTCTAGCCAAATTTAGGAGTGTTTTCAACACTTTTCTCGGCTTTTTGTTAAGACCTCATACTCCTACGAGAGTTTAAAACCACTTATTATGTCATGTTGCAGATCAGGGAGTATCTACGTTTAGTAGAAGTAGAGGGGATTTTTTAAGGCGGTCAATAATACAAACATCAATCACTCATTATATTTATAAACAAATCCTACTTAGACTCTATATAGTACTTGTTAGAAGACAATATTATTCTAACAGTTGCCTAAATTTGGCTGCACATGTGTACATAATAGATGAATAGGTGAGCATGCCAAAACAGAAGGGGGGCAACAGTACCCATAAAAACAAAAGTCCAAAGACACATTTAAGTAAGAATAAGGCTATGGGGAGTGAAAGTGAAAGTAGTGGAGTGGGGGGTAGGTACCCTTGATACCATTCAAATGGTGTCAGTAACCATGTGATAGTATGGCCCTTCAACCCTCATGTCCACCTAAAAGAAACCACAAAATGAGACAAAAGAGTCCCCCTTAAAGTAGCCTTTGATAGCACAAAAGAACACACTTTTCTTTATCCCCCCACCCCCACAACCTTCCTTTTGGTAATACTAGTGTCCAAACCATTACATCATGTACCTACCACTTTTTTAACAAGGTAACTCTAATCACCAAGAGAGCCTTTCGGAAACAGCCTCTCTATCTCCACGAGATAGGAGTAAGATCTGCATACATTCTACCATGGTATTCAGTATCACCTCATTCAGCTGGAACCCCATTTGACAGAAAATGATGAACTAAAAGACATTTCCATTTTTCGACTTTAATTTTTTACATCATAGCAAGTTACAACAGTAAAAGCAGAGAAAAGAGGGGGAGGACTATCACAACTAAGGGGTTACTACTAGCCTGCCTTTAATTTTTGCTATTGTTCAGTGTGGTCCAGCACACAACTACAAAGAAGGTACAAAATAGAGAGAGAGACCCCACTCCCATTAATCAGTTCATCTGTCCTTTACGTATACATTTATGTATTTGTTGCAAGTAGTATGGTATTGATGATGACAACAATCTTGAGGATATCTTCCTTACCGGGCGATCGATCTTTTCTTCTGTTGTGGGTATTGTTTGGCTATACAGCTAGAGGACTTTTACTTCTTGTATATGCTACTACTCAAACGTTTTTCTGCATAAACGGCATTAGAGAATCTCATTTAGAACAAAAATGGCAAGAAAGTTGGAAACCGGGAATAACAATAACCAACCTAAGTTAATCCCTCCTAGCTAGCCATGCACAACTCTTAACACCTACATTTCAATGGCTTCTTGCCCAGAAGTAAACCTGGTCAATGACCATCTCAAATTAAGTCCTTTCACTCTTTTTTTAAAAATTGCAAAGATAATGGAAGAAGAAAAGATGTGGAGATTAAGTACCTTGGCATGTGGAAGTAACATGATTTAAGAGAAGCCATGTTGAGGGTAGTCGTTGTAGGAAGCATAGGGATATTATTGTTAGAAGTAGCAGTAGTTATTGGAGAACTAACGCCAGCTTCAGCTGAATCAGTGGAGAACGCAGCCTGGTTTTCTGCAGCTGATTTTGTAGGAGAAGCAAAAAGGTTATCGGGAAGGATGTGCTCCAAGCTGTTTCAATACCAAACAAACGTCAATAACGTTAGACAGAATCTAAAAACATTAATTAGCAAAGGTTAAAATCAATCTCAGCAAAATTTGACATCATCAATCGGGAAAAGAAATAAAAGACTTTTCAACTGCCATCTTGAACTTGGAATTTATGCTGTTAATAATCTTGACATTACATTAAAGAAATTGTAGTTCAGTACCTTTCTTGAAGATTAGAGTTGTCAATAATGGTGGTCTGCTCCTTGCTGCTACTTCCACTCCCAAAATCAGTAGGCAGCATTTCTTGAGGCACCTTCTCATCAGCTGCATTATGGGGGGACTTGGTAGCTTCATGGGTATCGTTACTTTCTATAAAAAGAACTAAAATCGGTAAGCACTAGATCTATTAAGCTAAAGAAGAGAAGTAACGAATGTCTTAAAAGTTAACCTGAAGTGACTTCTTGATCAATGGCATTCGATACAGGAACAAGATTGTGATTGTTTTGAGAGTGAAACTGCATCTGGGAGGCCGTCGGAAGACCAGGAGAGAGGCTGGGTGGAAAGTGATCATTGCGATGTTGATTCTTCAGGTCCAGCAGTTGCAAATTCATTAGTCTTCTGCCTTGAAGTTCAATGGCTTGCTGTAATTCAGCATCCTGCTCTATTTTTCTTCTCAACATCATCTCATGTGAATTATATAACATTCTTGCTCCTACATATGAAGAGACATTTCTCAAGTGTCAAACAACCCATCAGACTATTGACAAGAAAAATTAGAAATTTAGATCATCTATCTTACCAAAGGGAAGGTCATACGGCTCTCTAGATTCAAGAGCTGATGGGCTTAAACAGGTCGACAGCTCTCCTCTATCAATTGGATGTTGTTGTTGCTGAAGTTGCTTCCTTTATAGTTCAATCAACAATGAAACATTAATCATGAGTAAAGTGAGATGCAATAACTCAAAATAACATTACAGGGTGATCATCTTTACATACTTGTCTGCGATTTTTCCCTTTTCCTTGTAGGGCTTTACAAGTACCCGAGAATCACACACAAAATGTGGGTTTCCTTTAGCCAAGATCATCCTAACAGTTTCTGAGTAGACAAACGTAACGAATCCAAACATTCGCTTCTGCTGATATGGAATTCTAACATCTTGGACAGGCCCATACATACTTCAAAAACAAATTACACAAGACAGTTTACCATAAAAAAAATTCATTCCATTAAAAGATTTCAAAAATCCATTCCACACTAAGCACCACGTACCTAAAGTAATTAGACACATCCTCCTCCTTAAATGTGCTATCAGCAGGAAATGTTAGGTAAATTTGTCGTGAACTTGAACTTGAGATACCACCCAACGCCATTGCTGAAAAATCATTTCTATCAGGCCGGCACCTACCAAATTTGTGGAATTCTTCACCCATCATAAATGCCGCAGCAGCTGATCTGCATTTCAGACCATACATGAAGATACCTTTTAAATGTCCTACCAATATTCCAAATCTCAACCTCCACATGATGTCCCAACCAAAAGCCTAAGCAGTATGTACTAGAGCATAACTACCTAACCTTAAACAATGAGTTGCTATTGAAATGTTTTTTAAACACAAATACACATCAAATCAAGCTTAAGATTAGAAAAGAAACAGTAGCATAATACCATAACTACATTCAAAACACCAGAAATTGGTTACCCAAAAAAAATAAGTCAAGTTCAAGAAAATTACTAGCAAGACAAGCATTTACAAGTTCATAACAAGGTAGAGTAAAGTTATAAAGTCTAACTTTCAATGAAGAAACAAACAGGAGGAAATATCATGTAAAGGTCCAAGGAAATACCTTTGGTTATCATTCAAGATGTTGATGCATTTGTTGTAAGCAATTGGATGATGATGAGCACCAGAAGCCATAAGAGAGGCAGCAGCAAACCTCTGTTGCTGCTGCTGCTGTTGTAAGGCCTTCATCCTCAAGAAATCATCAACAGAGTCAACTTTACTAGGAGAACCAACAATAGCATCTGGTGAAGAAGAAGAATCAGGAAAGCCACTATGCATAAACTTGCAACTATTCCCATTCTTGCAAAACCCTCTAGCAAAATACATGCAAGGCCTCCAACCAAACCCCCCACCACCACCACCACTATCATCTGAACCACCAAGAAAAACATCATTGACTGAACAACTCCTACGATGAAGATGAGGGGTTTCCTCACAATTCCCATAAGGGAAAACCAAAGAATCACTTCTTCCACTAGGACTCATAATTGGATCCATTGATTCATCAAGAAAAGACAAGTGTTCTTGAACTTGAGCTTGAACACTACCACCATACTCATCATTATTTGGGTCATAAAAAGGGAGTGAAAGTGAAGGAGTTGAAGACCCAGAAACAGAATTAGTAGAACCATTCACAACAGCAGCATAAGAAAGTGAACTAGCCCCTCCTCCTCCTCCTCCTCCTACTGGTGAAGCCATTGGTCTAGGGCTTCTGGTAAAAACTGGTGACCCACTAGTAGACCAAGGAGAAGGTGAAGAAGGTGAAGAAGAAGGAAACCCATTGTTAGGAATCATGATTCTTGGTGAAGATTGATGAAAAAGATTCAATTTTGAAGCATTTAACATTGCAGATGAACTGTTTGATGAAAGTCCTAAACAAGTTTTAGCTTGATTTATCAAAGAAACCAAAAGGGTTTCTGGACCAAAAGCTAATCTTATCATCTCCTTCTCCCCTTGGTCTTGTATCAGTATATACCCCATGATTTTTGAAGCATTTTCTGGATCCAAACTTTGAATTCTTGATAAAACTATCTTTGTAGCTTCATATCCATCCATGGTAGTAGAAATTTCTTGAACATTCACTCCTACTACTCACTACTACACTACAAAGTTGGAACCTTTCTTCAAGAAATAGAGAGAGAAAGAGAAAGGACAATGATAGAGGATAGTGGACTTTTAAATTAAAATAAAAAAAGGATTTAAGAAAAAGATTTGTATGATTTGGGGATTTATTATATTTTTGGGAATTATTGCTAAAGATTTCAAAAATGTTTATACAAAAGGTAATGATAGTTATATTTGTTCAATCATTATAATACCTTATTCAAACGTGACACTTGAGAAGGATATAATAGACCTCATTCACGTTCACGTGACATAGTTTGACTTGATATAAAATTTAAAAAATTATAATTTAAAATAAATTATTAATATTTGTATTATTATGAAATATTTTATTAAGAATAAATGAATAAGTTAAAACTAAATCATTATTAAATATTAAAATGTAGCATTCTTGTTTGGACAGATTAAACTAGGAAAGTGAGTCATATAAATTGAAACAAGAAACTTGTTTTTTTATCTTAACTTATTTGTTCGATTTTAACTTGATATAAAATTTTAAGAAAATAAAGAATATGGTTTTAAGCTAAAGATATGTAAAATTAAAATATCTTCTAAAATAATGTAGAAAGATTATATTAAAATAATTTGTTTTAAACTAAGTAAAGAATAAAACAAATAAATTGAAATGGAGAAATTGTAGAATTGTTAATTTTTTTTATAGCTAAAGTCGATAGTGTTCAAGTCAGTTAACATTTCGTAATTATTTTATTAGATATTTATCATTTTTTACGAATATTGATATCGAATAATTTCAAAACTTAGATAAATAAATAAAAATATTTACTTTTTTTTAACATAACGGAACTCCTATCAATCATAACATTTACAAAGTTAAATTATTAATTCGATGAATCATAGGATAATCAATTAGTCATATACAAGTTACAAAGTTAAATTATTAATTCGAAAAAAAAACGTTACGTTTATTTTCAAACGGATTAGATAATGAGACAATGAGTCATTGTGCTTGATAAACGTGAAGTGCCTTGATATTTTTGTCTCATAATATAAAGAAATACTCTAGTATTTTAGAGGAATTTGTAGATAAAAAGACTATTTCAAAATCAGTTGAATATTGTTTAAGATTTCATTATATATGATATTTAACTATTTGATTTTTTGAATTATAAAGGTCACTATTGATATTTGTGTCTGTCTTATATTTTATAAGTAATAATTTAATACATAGGCTTTCTTTTGAACGTGTTAGTAAATTCACTTATATAATTTATTTTAATTTTTCAATTCCATTTAAACATAAAATTAATTTTATGATTTTTTTTAAATTTTATGTATGCTCTTCAATAGCAATTATGTATTTACAAATCGACGTAAGTCCGTTAGTTTATATATATTTTTAAATGTCTGACGAATATCAAATTTTTTGAGAGTTTTTCTATATTTTGCGTAAAGTTAATTGACGAAAGTTTGTTGATTTTCTTTCTTAAGCAATTAATTAAATTAGATAGCACCACGTATTTATTTATTTATTTTTTCATATACATGCTTTTAAGATTTAACTCAAATACTAGTTTTTTAATTTTTATTCAACACAATACCGATAAAAAGAACTCATCTTCATTACGAGTAAAAAAAAAAAACTTGTTCATTGCTAATAATACTATTAAAAAAATGCTAAAACTCTACAAACTTTGTTGGGTTGTCATTGATTTTTTTAAGAACGAAAATCGACATACTTTCGTTGATTATTTTTCACATAAAACAAAAACAAACAAAAAAATTGATAAAAAGAAATTGTTATTTAAAAAAAAATCAAAGTTCGTCCATCAATTTTTTAAAAAAATTAAGAAAACTAACGAATGAACGTCATTTTTCAGAGCAAAATTGCAGCTGAAGAGCATATGTAAAAATAAAAAAATCATAAAATCAGTATTTTGTGTTTAAATGGTACATAACAATAGAGTTGAAGGGTTAAAATGAAACAAAACTAAAATAGAGTACCAAAATGAAAAAGGAAGACAAGTTAGAGAGGCTCTCTATGTTTTTGACGCTTATTATAGTTGATCAAATAATAAAGCGTTCTTACTAAATATTTAGTACAAATTTTGAAAAAATATTTATATGTGTTCTCAATGTCCATTGCGTTAATAGGTTAACTACTTAAAACATATCAACTTCTTTAATTATGAGTATATATTTCACTTATTACGTTTTTTTATGGGATTTTCATTCTTATATTTTAAGAAATTGATTTACTTTTCACTTTTTAAGGTATTACTTGCACTAGTATAAATTTAATGGTAATTCAAATAAAGAATTATTGATGTAATTGAAATATTATGTTAAAAATATTATCAATATCAACAATAAAATGCTTGTGATAGTTATTTAGAATCGATTTTGCAACAATGATACGTATTAAAACAAATAGTTGTATTTTGTAAGGTGAGCACAAGGAGCGACATTTGCTCTGTCATTATCTTGAAAATATGATATTTGTCTAAATATGGTTGAACATTGATGTTTATCTATACCTGCATATAAATGTAACGTTCTCGTCGACACCCGCTCTGTCATCATCTCAAAAATATGATATTTGTCTGAATGTGGTTGAAAATTAATATTTGTCTACACCTCATATAAATTTAACGTTCTTGTTGACATTTGCTCTGTCATCATCTCGAAAATAAGATATTTGTCTAAATGTGATTGAACATTGATGTTTGTCTACACTTTCATAAAATTCAGTGTTCTCGTCGATATCTGCTTTGTCGTCACTTCAAAGATATGACATTTTTCTAATTGTGATTGAACATTGGTGTTTGTCTACACCTCCATGTATAAATTCAATGTTCTCGTTGATATCTGCTTTGTCATCATCTCGAAGATATATGACATTTATCTAAATATGATTGAACGTTGATGTTTGTCCCATTATCGCTATAGCATGCACAAAAAGTGATAATAATATAATAACGTAAGCAATACTTCATCTCATTAATGATATTATTTATTTTGAATTCAGGCTCAAATAATACGACCGTTCAACTCTTCATTTTGAGTTTTGTATAATGCAATGAGCATATATGCACTTATCAGATAGTTAAATTGGCTTATCTGAGATGCTAGTGTGAGTTTTACTTTTCATATCTATGTTGTGAAGATTAAGGATAATAAGTATGCCTTGTTGAGGATTTGTATTTACTTACATGCTAGAAAAGCTTCATCTATTTTTGCGTTAAGTTCATAATTTGACTTTGATATGTGCCATTTCATTTTTGCTCCTTGTTCTCAATATAATATTTATTATGGAGATATGATGCGGAAATTAAAAGATTGTGTGAATTTTAATATAAAAATATGAGGTTGTTAGAGCTCGATGGCAATATGTAATTTGAAAATTATTGGAGGAAATGATTATTTTATATAATAATCATTACTGCTATTTAGTTGGGAATGATCTATGATACTTGTTAAGTATGTATAGATGTATTCGTACCATACTTTTGTATATTTTATATATACATGTACGAATTTTCTCTTTATTTCATTTTATTTGTAATTTTCTATTCATCAAACATTATATTATTCAAATATAGCTATAGTTTCATTTTTAGTTGATCATGACCAACATCACAAACCCTTGGGGGCACAACAATGATTTGGCTTCCACTATGTATCATATTATTTTTTAATTGAATTTGATTATATTATTTAAAGATAAAAGTTTTCAATAGTTATATTAGAAATATGGTTATCAAATCTATTAATTTGTCCGATTAAGGATGATTGGGTGCCATCACCATTTTTTGTGATAACATTAAAGGAACAACTTTCACATATAGCAAACATAAAAATTATATTTGTATGTTATAACTATAGTTTGCATAATTGCGCTCCATAGCAAATTTTTTGTTTGTTATGGAGCTTTTGATTTGTATAATTCGCTAGTAACATCCAGTTTTATACAAATTGTTCAGTTTTGTATAAATTCATTTATACATTGTAATTTGTATAATAAGATCTGTATTTGTATAATTATAAGTGTATAGGATGAAAATATATGTATTTGTATTTGTATATAGACTTTTCTCTAGCTTCATACAAACACAAACACACTTTATAGATTTTATACCGAAATGTATAAAATGGCTAATTGTATACCAAAAATGTCTAATTGTATACCGAATCAGATGTCAAAAAATGGGATGTTTGCTGCGAATTATAATTAAAATAAACTATGGCTATAACATTTAATTTGAATTAATAGTTTGTTATTTTATACAATTTTCCCCTCTAATAACATACAACTTTAAAATGTAAATATATCACCATTTAGGTCTATAAATTGTTTCCATATATACAATACCTAAGGGATTTAAAATTGAGTTATTTTGAATTAATTATCAAATGATGTGATGAATAAATGAATTTTTATTTGTTTATCTTTCCCAAGCTCAATCTCTATGAATTATAATTTATAGTAGAATGCATTTTTCTCTTAAATAAATTTCATGTGATGTAAATCTAGATTAGTCGAATCAGCATGTATTGAATATTTAATGATTAAATAATTAAAAAAAGAGAGAGAATACTTTGGATTCTCTAATTCTATTTTCTCCATTTCACAATACTTGAGCCATGTTCATTTGACACACTCTTTAATTTATATTTTTAATTAAATTGTATTTTATTAAATCAACATTAATAATGATATTTTGAAATTCTAAATTTAATTATTATTATTATTATTATTTATATAGTTATTTAATTTTAAAAACAGTATAAAACAATTCTTAATAGTGTTGAAATGAATGAATAAAATAATACATATGTTTTTTGATATATGACTCCATTAAAATAAAAGGAAAATGGTATAATAAATAAATAAAAGATTATAAGGGGTCGTTTGGTGTGAAGGATAAACATAAATAGTCTTGGGATAAATATTTAGAGGCACTTAATTTAGTGTTTGGTTGGGAAGTTTGGGATAACTTATCTCGGAATTAATAAATAGTACCAAGATAAGTTATCTCTCCCAATGGGTGGTATAATAATCCCATCATTATTTGTCATGGGATAAACTTATTAAATGACAAAATTGCCCTTCAAATACTAGTTCTTTCTGATATTTCTGGTTCCTCTGCTTCTTCAGCTAACTACATATCTCGTTACGTCTAAAAAAAGAATAACTTTGCCTAGTCGTGCTTCTGCTAGCTTGTTGTGAAGAAAATGTCAATCACCTAATATATACACTACTATTAAGATGGGAAATGGGCGGCTCTCTCTAGTATTTCAACTTTTGTTTACACAAGACACACGCTTGCTTGATCAAGTCCCCTCTTCCCTTCCAACCCCCAAACAAATTGTGTTGAAGTTTATCATTTGTTGGACTTAGACATATGGTACTGTCATACAAGTATAGTGATTTTGGATGGAAAATCTTGAGTTCCATTTTCTTTAGCGTGGAGTATTGATACCTCCGTAATTGACACATAATTGAACACAAAGAATATTCATGGGAATTCATACATAAAAACAATTAAGTTAAATAAGGTGGAGATTTGTTTTTAAGAATGAATTACTAAAACTCTACTAAAAAAATATATACAAAAAAGCTAAAAAAAAAAAGGTATTTTGTAATCAAATCACTTATTTTTAGGAAGTTGCAATTGTTATTATTTTTCGTACAACAAACCAAACAATCAATAAGAAATAAGGCAAGGTTAACTAGTCTCAGTATAACTAATCTCAACATAACTTATCCCATCATAACTTAAATTCAATCAAACGAAGTCTAAATAATTGTGTTTGAAGGGGGTTAGAGTAGCAAAAACAATTTCTCAGAAGATGGGTTGTGGTACAGAGTAGTGAGACTGATTCACTTTTAACTACATGTATGATATTTGAGTCCTTAGTATAAAAATATTATTTTTGATATTGCGATTTCCAATTGGACTCTATAATACAAACTCAAATTTAATTAAAGTTCAATACAAATATCAAATATTAGACGATTTAAAAAAATATATATATATTACCTTGATAACAAGTAATAAGAACCACAACTTTTAGCATGGAGTTGGGAGGCGAGGGGATTAAATTAGCTTTATTTATCAAGTCTAGTCTTTATCTTCCCCTTATATTTTGTGGGTCTCTTTTATAGCAAATGGACAAAACAATACTCACTATCACATCAAGTTCACAGGAAAATGTTCCCTCTCTCCCCCCACCAAACATTTTCCTTTCATTCACTATTTTTTTCCCCGGTCTATTTTAATTATCGTGCTTATTCAAAATAATTAATTTAAAAAATATATTTTTAATAACAACTTTACTTGTACTAAATGATAAATGAGAGTGTGATTAGATTGATGTATCGAAATATTTTTTATATTATATCATCTGATTGAGCATGAAATTTGAAAAATATAAAAAGATTTTACAGTGTTTTAAAGTTCGAGATAGAAGAGTATACGTTTGTGGGATTTTGTTTTAAACATGAATTAAATATTGATAGAGTCATTAAATATTTGTCAAATAAAGAACTATGTCACTAAAAAGGAAATTGTATTATATAAATTGGGATAAAAAAAATACTAATTTTATTATTTTATAAATTAAGATGTACTCTAATTGATTATTTATTTTTAGTTTTTACTCTTATTTAATAAATGCAGCGATAGTCTAATTAATATAATGAAAAAATATATAATAAATTGAGATGAAAAAGAAAATTATATGGTTAATTTAATAAAATCTATTTCTTTATAGGTAAAAATACATTTATAAATGACATGTAAATAAAATATGATAAATAAAATAAATGGGAAGAAAGTAAGTAATAAATTACATTGCAGACCATGGGACCGGTCAAACCATTTTGAATCACAAGGGCCTTTGAGTCTCACTTGCACTAACGTACCTCTATTCTTTGTTCAATTTGATAAATTAAGAAAAAACAATTTTTTTTAATAATTTTTTTTTTATATATTATATTCTCAATTAATTACTTTGAAAAGGTAGAATTTTTTGAAAATTTTAAATTTTTAATTCATGTAGTTCATAATTAATAGGGATAAAATAGTAAATTTACTATATCAATTATTATTTCTTAATAGGTATGTCAATCCAGAACTGGAAAAGTAACTATGAACAGAGGGAGTAGGTAATTAATATTGTAAATACAAATAGTGTCTATTTCTATTGGACAATTTGTTTTGAACTTAAACCACGAATCAAAATTGATACTCCCTACATTTCATATTAATTGAATTTTTGAGGTGTTTCACACCCTTTAAGAAAAGTAGATTAAGATAAAAATTGAACATAATTTTCCATTTTTACCCTTATTAATTGTTGTCAAATTTATTGAAGTCATCACATTGAAAATCCAAATGAAGGATAAAATTGGAAGAATATTTTAAAAATAGTCTTGAAGATCGAACAATAAAATTAATTTGAAGAATGAAAAATGACTCAAAATTTCAATTAATATGAATGAAGAGAATATTTCATGTCAATGTCAACAAATACGTTAATATTACTACGTTACAATGATGAAATGGGACACTTTCCATGTAGTTATGATAACCATTTATAAAAAGAGAAAACAAAATAGATATTAAAATTCTTGTCAAAGCATAAAATGAAAAATGATATAACTATTTTTTTATTTGTCTCGATAATACATGATATGATATGACATATTTAAGGAGAAATATTATGATGTATGCTGGTCTTTTGAACATTTTAATATTAATTAAATTGTTACATAATGTCCTAGGCTTATTTTGCCTTTGTGAATATGTTGCAGAAAGGAATAAGGACTGCCCGTTAGTGGTCTTTTATTTAATTGGTGAGTTACTCCATTTTGGAGTTAACTGCCGTATTACTCCATTTGTTGGAGTTAGTGTTATTTCAATTCCTTTCTTGCAACAGTCTTAGCCGTTGGTGCATTTGACCATTATTTCTCCATTATCTTATTCTTTATTCCTCCATTATTCTTATAACATATGTAACTCCTAAGATCATTATCTTCACTATTTATTTTTCTATTCATTGCTAGGAAGACTTTTTCTAGTATAAATAGTGGTGGTCTTCATTTGGTTTGAGACACACAACACACAATACCTAAGAAAATATAGAGTGCATAAAGTTTGTCAAAAAGAAAGTTCTTATTAGTTGAAGGGAGGTGTTTCTTTTGTGGAGCTTTGGACTCAATTCTTGTCCAGAGTTGTTGAGTTATACTTTGTGAATGTTGTTGTATCCTGGAGGGGACAAGTCAAAAAGACTACTGCTGGACCGATGAAAACATTTGCTGCAGTAGGCTTGAATCTCCTTAAAGAGAGCGAGATATATGCGCCTCAGCCTGAAGAGATTTATTTTCTTCATTTTATTTTTCAATTGTAATCTTGTATTTTTGTTATCTTGTAAGTTTTCACTAACAATGTATATATGTTATTTACAAGTAAGTAGTTTTGATTGATGAGACACGCGAAAGCGTTACCATGATGACCAGATGCAGAAAATGAGATCGTAATAGTTCATGCATATGAAGAAGCGTACATAGATCCCAATGAGGAGGTGGGAGAAAATGGTTGTGACAGATTTAAGAGGAGGTAGATACACAGAAAAACAATTGAAGATATATAATTAGAGAAAACTTAACACACGTCGCCTTGCAAAGAACATGACACTAAATACAAACACATAAAGATAAAAAATACAAGCTGATTTAGATGAATTTTAAATTTTTCAAAAAAAGCATGATTTGAGAATTTCAAATCTATGATTTGGGATTTTTCAAATATAAAAATTGACCTACAAGTATATATATTATAAAACAATCTCATAATTATATCTATTAACCATTTATATCAAATGTAAATGAAATTTATAATTCATATTATTACTTTTTAAACCATTTATATCTCATATAACGGTTATGACTTCAAATCAATCCCCACTTATCATTTATATTCACCAAATTCATTATTTTTTAATCAAATTTATTTACCAACCAAATGACTCAAAGTAACAATGTTGGTTCGTCTTCCCGGACATATAATCGAGAAATGCAAGTTCAACGTGAGACGATTGTATGTACTATGGTGGAGAATTACATTATAGACTAGTACACTACAACTTATTTTCAATTTTATTTTTTGATTGAATTAAAATTTGATCAATAAATATTTTATTTATTTAGAATAGCTTTATGATAGTGTATTATGCGATTTTATATTCGCTTATTTGGTAAGATTGTTCAAAGAATTGAGACAATTTAATAGTTTTACAACTTATGAGTTTTTTTATGTTTATGAGAAAACAGACAAAAAATTGATCGATTACTACTCTTTATGTCTCACTTTACATAGTTTACTTCTTTTTTTCCGATAGTCTAAAAAAAAATTCACATTTCTATGTCAAGTAACAATTTAACTTTAAAATGTCCACATTACCCTTAATGAAATGATTTATAGCTACACAAATCACTTATTTTAAACTACTCCCTCCGTCCACAATTGTTTGACAGGTATACTAAAAATAGATGTCCAAGATTAATTGTCAAATTAAACAATCAAGAAATAATTAGTCACTTTTTTCCAATTTTGCCCTTAATGATAGTGTAGTTCAATTGAAAAGTTATGTGAACTTTTGGTATTCTTGGTATAGTAGGGTTATATTAGTCAAATTACACCTTCTATTAAATTTTCCTTGAGGAGTGTGCATGATCTTACCCTGACAAACAATTGTGGACGGAGGGAGTACAAGTTTTTCAAAAATCTTCATTTCTTTCTTAAACTTTGTATCAAATCAAACTAACTCATATAAAATGAAACGAAAGAAATATTACTCCCTTTGTTCGCACCACCCTGTCATCTATATGAACATTTCAACAATTATCGTTAGACGGAGGAAATATTAATAACACAAGTGTCGTTATCCATTTCACATCCCCAAAAATCTAGTCAAGATTTTATTTTACGTGTTACTAACGCGCTAAGACCGAGAATGTATTAACTCTTACCCCTGAAATAGTGCACGTTCACTTTTTTTAAAAAAAATAATTATTTCTTTCTATTCGGGTGCGCTCCCTAACAAATATAATTTCGTATTTATATAAATTCAAACTCAATTTTTTTTATTAAGAATGAAAAAATATTTATCTCTCCGTCATAAGTTTCATTAATTTATTTTAAAAGATACCAATTTATACAATGACAAACTTCTTCGTTCTTTCTACATTTTTTCAATTTTCATATACTTTCTTTTTTTATTTCATATTATTTGATTTCTATTGATGCAATAAGCCTTTTAATTTTTTTAAAATTAGAGATATATACTATTAAATTAATTTTGTTCGTATTTTTTTTAAAATGTAAATTTAATTATTATTATTTTATATAATTTTTAAACAAAATTCTTTTGATGAAAGGAGGGAATTCAAATTTTAAACTTAGATTCTCTTTCTAAATTCAATAAAAGGGAGTAACTTTTTGGTGCTTTTCAAGAGTCATTACACCTTTCCCACATCATCCGTTTGATTTCAAAATGATCACAAAAAGTATTCATGTCTCCAAAATATGCTCCAATGAATGAAATATCTTCGTACAATCTCTAATAAATGCGACTCAGTATTTAGGAGATCGAACTCGATATTTCCGATAAGAATGAATAAGTACTTATCACTCTATCACAATCCTTATTGATGGAGATTGAAAAGTTATTTTCCATAGTTATATACTTCCTCTGTCTCTAATTATTTATTCACTTTTGAATTGACACACCTATTAAGAAAGCAATTATTGATATATTGAGTTTATCATTTTACCCCTATTAATTATGAAGTGAATAAATTAAAAACTTAAGATTTTCAAGAAGTTCCACATTTTTCAAAGTAATTAATTGAGGGTATAATAGGTAAAAATTTTTTGTCCTTTCTTGATTTGTCAAAATGGACAAGTAATTAGGGATAACTAAAAAAAGAAAAATGGACAAATAATTAGGAACATAGGGAGTAATATATTAGTTATATAATATATTAAAATACTTTTTTTTTCTTTAAGAGAGAGACTAATTATCCACTTTCTTGTAAAAAAAAAGAAAGAACGATATATTCGAAATGTGTGAATAAATGCTTCTGTTTCAAGAAGTCAGGCAATGATTTTAAAAATTTAAACTATTTCCTCCGTTCATTATTAGTTGTTCATTTTCTCTTTTACACGCTTAATGAAATCACAAATAAAAAAATATAATTTTATTATTATCTCCGTTTATTTTTATTTGTTACTTATTTCTAAAATATATTTTCATTTTTAGTTGTTACTTTTGACATTATTTTTTTAAATTTTACCCTTAACATTAAATACTTATTTTTCAAATCTTTTTCAAGACTCAATATTAAACATCATTTAGATTGAATTTATAATTTGTATCCTAATAGATAAAATTTAATAAGGATAGTTTGATAAAATACATATATCAATATTTTTTTTCTTAATGAGTGAGCCAAATTAAACAATGACAAGTAAAATGAGCAGAGCTAGTAATTTAACACTTTCGAAAAAAGAATTCATTGTAAAAGTAAATAGAAAGAATTTAATCAATTCTATCTTGATTTTATAATAACGCGGACAACCAATATGGAACGGAGAAAGAATTAAATACATTTTCAATTTTGTGAAATATACAATATTTAAATTAATTTTAAAATTAAAAGATTAATTATTTTGAATAGATGGAAGTAATAAATTACGTAGTTATTTATTGGGGACAAAATGAAATACAATTGACAGCTAAAATTTGTAGGTCCTTTAGATTGAGTATCTTTACATTTCATATAAAAAAATTACACTAAATTTATTATTGTTATTATATTTCACATATACATATTAGAAAAAGAATATAATGTTGTCTAGTGAATTGTTATATCCTTAAATTTCTTTTATCATTATAATAGGTGAACTATTTTACTTTTAAGATTATATATATATATATATATATATATATTAAGTGGAGGTTCGGGAAAGGAAAATTAGGAAGAAAATTATAAAGTGGGAGAATCGAACCTCACTAACAAAATGGGAGTTCAAGTAGCCAATAAATTGAATTACTAAAATTCTCCCTATCTTCAATACTAAATAACTACATAAAATAAAAATAAATAAATCTAAACTTTTAAAATATTAATAATAAAATTAATTTAGTAAAATACAAGTTTAGTATTTTGTAAATCTGAAGTTATCTTTTTTGTATTTGTCCTTGGCAAAGTTTAAGTCACGTTATTTTGGTCAAAGGGTTTTTTCCCAACTACTTCACCTTCCATGTCATTATGCCTTTGATATGAGAGGCATAATTAATGCATGGGGAGTGGATAAAAGTGCAAATATGAAGAATTCATTGGGTGAAGATAAACATTATTGAAATTTGGAAATTGTTTTACTGTCTTGTCCAAAGACACCACCTAACCCCCTCCAAACATTAATGTTTTTCTTTTCTTGGAATTAATTATCACTAAAATCAAACAAGTGGGATTGGGACATACATTGGGGGGTCTATTCAAAGGTTTTAATTATAGCATGCTTCCATAGTAGTACCATATTATTGCTGGCTATGTAAGTTTATACCAAATTAATGAACATTTAAATCATGTTACACATAAGTATGTTTTTTGGTTAATTTTTGCATAATTCAGCTAATTTTATGAGATATTTATCACATTTCACCAGCAATAGATGACAGATGAGAAGAATCACTTAATGATTTTTGTCTCTATTGATAATTGAATTTGAAACCTCGTGGTTCTCAACCATTAGGCTTTAGGACCCATTTTTCCATAAAAAATATTTTATTTATTTTTGAAATAGAGAAATGTTAAATGACCAGAATTTGACTATTTCTAAAAAGTTTATAATATTCTTATTTCAATTTTTGCATCTGTTCCCTCAATAATTTTCTCTCTAAAACAAAGTTAACTTTTTTCTATTTCCCAAACTCCTTGAACTATTTTCTTTATAGATTTTTAAATAGAAAAGGAAAAAAGAAAGAAGAAAACAACTACATATGTATTGGTCTTTGGCCATTTTACAACATTTTTAAAAGAAATTAAAAGCCATACAGGTATGGAAGTTAGAGAAATATGAAAATTAGTCAATTTCCCATGTATTGGAAATATTTTTCATTTATTGAAACATAATTAATAAATAAATAAATTAAAAAAAATATAAATTTGACAAAGAAGGGTATAATTGTAAAAAAAAAACTAATTTATAGTGTGAATATGTATTTGGGCCATTATGGTCAAATTATTCTGGCCAAAAGAATTTTTCGTTTGAAATAATTTTTTCACTTTTATTCAAAAATTAGCATTTGATCTTAAATTCAATTTGAAGTTGTATTTTAACTTGTTTTTCACAGTTCAAGTTGTATTTAAGTGCATTTCAAACATAAACATTATTTCAATTTTCTTTGAAAAATGTATAATCCAAGACAACTTCATAAATTCAAAATAAAGTGAAAAATATTTGAAATCTATGGCTGAACGCCTACTTAAGATCTGAATTTTGCGGATACCAATTTGGGATTTATGTACATAGCTTATTTGATTTATTGGATTTGCAAATTATTATTTTGTAACGATTTAGCCTGCTAGTGATATTATTCGCTTTGGGCTTAGATTCAGACGATTATAAAACGTATCACTAAGGTGTAACATTTGTCTACTTATATACCTACCTAACATCGGTTCTGTGTTTTGCCAATATTCTCTTATCCTAAGATAGAGTGTCATATATACCCTTTTTTATGACTCGACATCCTCACTGATGTTTGCTCCGATCGCATGAAATTTGTCTAGACTTAACACTAAGGTTTATTCTGCCTTTTCGAAATTTGTCTAAACTTAATTGAACTCTGATCCACCACCGACAAGGTTGACATATGAGTGACTATGATACCATGTGTAATGGTTCAATCCATTAGTGATATTGTTGGTATTGAGCCTAGACCCGCACGACTTTAAAACGCGTCACTAAAGCATAATACATACTTATTTATATACCCAATATTTTTTATATATTTTACCGATTTGAGACTCTTATCTTAAGCTAGGTGTCACATATTTGTTCCTACTAAGCCGATTTTTAATACATCCCTGAATATATAACTTTTATACTAATATCATGTTTAGTCAAATTATAAAATCTATTAATGCTACAAAATATTTTCTTATCAGTAGTATTTTATTTATTTTAATAAGATACTTTTTGAGAGTAATATTTTATGTTTGGCTATACAATTTCAAAAAGATTATTAAAGCAAGTATTTTTAAATTTTATTTTAAAAAAAAAAGATTATTAAAGTTTTCAAAAACTTGATCAAACAAGTTATAACTGCTAAAATAATATGATTAAATTTAAATACCCAAAATAAGTAATTTTATAATTTAATTCAATGTTATGGGCTCCACATAATTGGGCAATCATGCACATAAAATCTCCATAATGTCTTACAAGTCGTGCAATTTTTGAAGAAATTATCACGAGTTTCCTTTGCCAAATTTGGTGAAGTGGGGATTTCTAGAACTATTTTCTAATTTGATACTCTTTAAATTTATTGGTTAGAAATATGTTACTTTCTCCGGTTTATATTAAGTGAATTATTGGGTATAATATTTTAAAAAAAATATAAGTTATAGGCTACTTTTCGATTTTCACTATTATTCGAGATAATATCTCAAATGGTCACTCAAGTAAGAGTTTTTATCTTAGAAAGTCACTCAACTATGGGTTCTTATCTTAGAAAGTCACTCAACTAAGGGTTCTTATCTTAGAAGGTCACTCAACTAAGGGTTCTTATCTTAGAAAGTCACTCAACTTTATTTTACAACTCAAAAGTCACTCAAATATAATATTTTTCACTTAGAAAGTCACTCAACTGACGATATTTCACTTAGAAAGTCACCCAATTTTGAAAAGTGCTTATTTTAAAATCTCCTTATTTTGAAATCTGCTTATTTTGAAAAGTATTTTTTTATGTCTGAAGTGCTACTGGAAAAATATTCCTAGAGAACTAGGAATATCAATTTGTGTTTGTCCCGTTAATTTAAAAAATACCTTCGTTAGTATTGTAGTAGTACTTTGTGCTTGATCAATGTTTCAAAAATATTTATTTAGAATTTTCTTTTTACTTTTTTAGTTTCTGAAACACAATTTCTAAAGCTACCCAAAATTACTTTTTTTTTATAAACTTAGTTAACCACTTTTTACTTTTTTTTAAAATAGATATTATTTTCTAAAAGAAACACTTATTAACTTCGCAAAAAAATTGGCTCTATCTTTGGTGTTAGGTGGTACTCCCTCTGTCCACTTTTATTTGTCATGTTGCGCTTTTCGAAAGTCAATTTGACTAATTTTTAAAGTTAAATTAGATTACATTAACTCGATATTTTTTTAAAAAAAAATTAGATATTCAAAATCTATACGAAAAGTACTATAAATTGCAATTTTTTGCATATCAATATGATGAAAATATACATCGTCAAATGTTGGTCAAAGTTCTTATAGTTTGACTCTAAAAAAGGAAACCATGACAATTAATTGTGGACGGAGGGAGTATATGTTAGTATCACTTTAATTTATAACTCCTAATATTAAATTGCTTGATTTAATTTAAATATCCAAAATAAGTAAATATAGTTTAATTCAATGGTATGGAACCCACATAATTTGGCAATTAAGCACATTGAACCTCTATATAATATTTAACAAGTGGTGCAATTTTTCAAGAGTTGGTCATGAGTTTTCTTTGCCAAATTCGGTGAAATGGAGATAATTATTAGAACTATTTTCTAATTAAATCTATCATTCTCACACTCTTAAAAGAAATTATAAAGAAAAACTAGCACACCTCATGGGCGTGATAGGTACCAATAGATATTTAATATTATATTATATTTAAACTATTCATAAGAAATAAAAAATTCACAAAGAGTTCGTCTTTGCTTTTCATTTATTTGTTGTATAAATAATGAATGATAATGATATTTGTAAAACATAAGTCATCTTATGATTGTGAAGTGGTATATATTTGTGATTTTATAGGATATTTTAAGAATTTGAATTCAAGATATTTTAGCTCGGATACTTTTATTTTAAGTTGTTAATTATTAAATTAAAAAATATGCTGAGTTAATTTTATCTATGATCACTTAACTACTTTGACAATAAGCAAGTTACTGTACGAATTTCTCATATTTTGAGATGGCCTTTAGTATATGCTCTTTAAATTGGTGGCGCTTAATTTTACCTTTGCTACTTATTATAAGTGTAGAACTCCTCTTCGTTGGAGTGAAGTTGACGAAAGAAAGCTTAATTTATGCAAGTTGAGTTTTATCAAAAATTTGCACACGAAATCAAGCTAAGGAGTATGTAGACATATCTTCGAGTTGCTACTTTGGAACTTGGAGAGTGCTTGATATGAAGAGTTGAAGCTCAAGAATGTGCTAAAGTGGAGGTACAAGACTCCACTTAGAAGACTACTTGAAGAACGAAGAAAGAGACTATGTATGCTAAAGTGGATATTCCTAAAATACAAACCTCTTGTCTTAAAAGAACGTTATTTCATTAAGAGTATTTTTGTAGTAATTAGCTTCGGCTATAAATAACGAAGAATAACTTTTTTAGACTTCAGTTATTTGAATATATGTATTGAATTCTCATGAATTAAGTATGCTCTTGAGGAAGTTTAACACTGAAATCATAATTGCTAGAAAATATTGATGCCTTGATGAGATTGCTTGCTAGAGGAAATTAATCAGGAGTCATCTCTATAGTATAAATGTTTGTTTTGATGTTCTTAATATGAGGTCTTGATTTTGGTATAGTCATGATTACCTATTAATTCCATTTTTGTGTCTTGCTTTTATAGGGTTGGTGGTGCTTTGTTGAATCAAGTCAATTGAAGGTTTGGATATCAATTGATTTATAACCATTGTATTCAATTCTTTTCCATTTTATGTCTCATCTCATTTATCTTTTGTTTGTCTTTTTTTTTTGTTCTTAGTGTTAAGATTTTGATTTTTCGTATCTTGATATTTTATCAAATGATACGAGTTGATACAATTCTAAGAGCGGAATAAGAAAAACAAAGTTATATTTTTTTTTTTTAAAAGTAAGAGAAAAAGAGATAGAAAGATAGAACAAAATGAAATCAAAGACAATTAAATCTATTAAGAGGATTGACCTCCTAAGAATATGCAAAGGGAATCTAACCTATTAAAAGGACCTCAAGGGAATTAGATTCTCATCAACCTTTCTTTTCATATTCAACATAATCAAAAGCTTCAACAAGCTCACAATGCTCTCAAAGAGTATTTAGTATTCAACAATCAAGGTACTCTAAGAGCCATATTGCTACTCAACTGTTTATTTTTAGAAGTATTTTTAAAAAATAGCTTTTCAGATAAGTGCTTTTGAAAAAAAAACAATTTGTGTTTGATCAATTTATTTTAAAAGTGCTTTTGATAAGCAACTTGTGTTTGACTAATCATTTTAAAAAGTTTTTAGAAAAGTGTTTTTGAGAGTCAAATTATGAAAAAGGTACGTATCAATGTACTTTTATTATTAAGATTATTTTATAAAGATAAACTATTTTAAATTTCTATTATAAAAAATTAATTAAATTTTTATTTTTATTAAATTAAAATGTACATATTCAAATTTTCAATCAATATTATACTTATTTTGGAGAGTTGAAATCTTTAATTGTTATTTTTTTCTAATCTTGCAAAAATATTGTTGTTAAACGTAATAAAATAAAATATAAACGTAAAATAAAATAAAATTTTATTATATAAAATTAAGTTTAAAATTTAAATGAAACTTAATATTAATAAGAGAGATATTGGTAAATATGTTATATGGAAGCAATATGTTAGTCTTGAAAAAAATAATTTTTTGCTTCTCCTTTTTTAAGAAGCGGAAATTTTTAGCTTCTTCCAACAACAGAAAAACTGCTTCTGCTTCCATTTTAAAACACTATTTATTAATTTGCCAAACACATCATTTTCCAAAATAAGTATTTTTTTCTCAAAATAAGTGCTTTTGGCCTTCCAACAACAATGCCAAACAAGCTCTAAGTCATTTATAATTTGTAATTTTGGATTATGTTGAAAATAATTTCAGTCATGACAGATTTATCCTCAAACACTTTAACTAATATTTAACAAGAAATTGATTAAGAAGAGCAAATAATAAAAAATCTGACACCAAACTAGTTGAAAAGAGCAATAAATTAGTACCAAAACTGAATTAAACCACCACAGAAGCACAAAGCTATTTTCATATTTATATCACAAATGCGAAGGAAGAAACAAACCTAGAAGTGAAGAAAATATTATCCAGATAGTAATTAACACCAGAAACCAATCAAGAATACGTTGGAACTAATGAGATGATGCTGGAACAACAAGCGCAAATGCGTTATGCCAAACTTAAGTAGCCGAAACCTTTTCCCAAAATGCTAGGAAAAGTTTTGAATTTTCTGAACCAACATCTTGAGCCCTAGTGGCTCTGATACCATGAAAGTTACAAAACTTCATATTTTATTATAGGAACAATTATATAACTAAGCTAACATTAAATAGGTAATTATGCGACATGACTATAGTTTTAATTAATTATAAAAAAGGGTAATTGTTTAAGAAAACGGTTATGATGAGTCTCACATTTTTATATTAGATTGTGTATATTTCCATTTCCCCATTTATACAAATCTTTTCTCTCTTTGTCTCTAACCCACTCACTTAATTGACTCCTTAATTCTCTCATTCTCTCATAAATCTCTCAACCGATTCAAATTTCAAAATTTGAAAATTTTGAATCAACCCTCATAATCTTGCAAAATCAGGTAATCTCAATTTAGTTTTTTATTTTATTTTAAATTTCATCAGTTTTTATTTTTTTTTGTATTTGTATAATTTTCCCAATTTTTTTCATAGTTCCACTGCCAAATCTCGATTCCTTGGGTACAATCAATCTAATCATAGAGGAACAATCTTCATCAAAAGAATCACTAGAGGTATACATTTGCATGCAACAAATTCGGTTGAAAATCTATCTTTTTCATTGGGATTAACTCAACATTTTGAAGCAATTGCAGGTTCTATTGCGAAATCTAAAGATATTGATTCAAACATTGAAAATAAGAATATTAGATCTAAGTTTCTCAATGACCACATTAATACCGGGTTAAAATCTCCAAAGAAAAAAAGAGAAGAGGAAAAAAGAGTTAATGATTATGTTTTGATGTTTCCTGTAAAATAAAGAAAAGTACAAGAATCATCTTTTAGTAAAACTGACTCAAAAACAATTATGGAAGATGATTATATTGCAATGGACCAACAAGAGGCAGATGATTATGAGGTATAACCCTATTTTCGCTTCTTTCTTTTGCATATCGATAGTTTAAGTTGTACATGACATAATAAATGAATTGTAATTGAGGAAACCAACATTTGTATATATTACATAATTAATAATCATTTGTGTTATTGTTCATAGTTATACAAGTCCAATTGACATATACAACACTGATAGAAGTAATAAAAAATTACTCAATTATATTCATCAGTTGACTTAAAATATATAATGAATTGTATAAAATCTATCTAATATACAAAACAAACATTAACATATACAAAATGATACAAGTAATCGAAATTACCCAATTATATACACTTGTTGACTTAAAATATATAACGACTTGTATAAAAGCTATCTAATATATAAATCAAATAGTAACATATACATAACTGATAAAAGTAATCAAAAAATTGCTCAATTATTTACATTTGTTGCCTTAAAATATATTACAAGTTGAATAAATTCAATCTAATATACAAATCAAACAGTAACATATAAAAACTGATAAAAGTAAGGGAAATTTCATAAATCACAATATGTTTAGACAAAGAATCACCCACAACTTGTATAAAATCTATGTAAATTGTAACGACCTATTCCCGTCGTTATAGAAATGCCAACGGGGGAAAATTTGGGGCCGGAAAACTTTTTCGTAGTATTTGAATTTTCCCAATCTTGTCCAGATTTGGACGAAATTGGAATTCGGAGTCTTTGAGGTGTAGGGAAATATGGTAATAATCGGGTCAAGTATTTATGATTTTTATTACATGAGTGGTTAGATAACTCGTTAAGGAATCCGTACGATTTTACGGAATTGAATTTGGGTGAATAGAACTCCCGGGATCGACCTTAGCGTAAAGGGTATTTTATGAGCGTCGTTGGTTAGAGGTGTGTTGTGAAAAGGGAATTTTGAAATTCTTTAAATAACTCTTTGTTTCATTCCAGCCGCTTTGGGGCTGGTTTCTTTCGTTCTGACGGGGCCGCTGTGGCGGGGTGGTGGCCGTTGTGGTGGGCTCGACGCGACTTAAAGTCATTAATAAACCCCTAAACGAACTTATTTGGAACTTTTTTATTTTTAGAGCTAAGGAACGAAGCCCAGGCGACTTCTACTCATTTTTCATCATTCTTGAGGCTAAATGTAAGCTTTTCACTCCCCGAATCCATTTTTCGATCCGTAAAATGCAATAGAATGGGTTAATATTGATGGGGGAGGGTTTGGTTATAAATTCTATGGTGGAAACAACCCTAAATTAGATTATTGGGATCATGAGTTTGATCTAAGGTTCATATAATTGTTATAGTTTCGGGTAATTAGCGATTGTTTGTTGATTCCCGTGTTATTATGATTGTTTGTAGACAAAGAACAAGTGGAATAAATTCAGAAAGGGAATGATCAAGTTTCTTAGGGTTTCAAGCTTGTTTCAAGGTAGGTGATTGTTGTGATTCTATGATTGTGTGATGTATGCTTGTTCTTGCTTCATTATGATACTTGTATATGTATGAATGTTGCACTGTTGATCACAGTTGTTGTAAATGAGATAGAGAATTGATGAATGCCATGAAATCATGACTTAAATATATGATATTGATGATATACTTGTGATTGTGATTGTGGTGTGTGAATGAGATCGGTTCCCACGTTCCGACATAACTAACATAGATCGGTTGCCACGTTCCGGCATAAAAATGGGATTGGTTGCCACGTTCCGGCATAAAAATGGGATTGGTTGCCACGTTCCGGCATAAAAATGGGATCGGTTGCCACGTTCCGGCATGCTAACTGTTTGGGTTTGGGTTCCATGAGAGGACCAATGATTTGATATAAAATGTGAAACTGATTGTTGCTCGTAAATGTTGATAATGTTGTATATATTGATATATATGCATGTGATTATATTGTTGTCTTGACTTGCTTATGCTGCACTTAGTGGGATAGCCGCGTGATCCTACCATTACACTGTGGTTGTGTACTGATACTACATTTGCTCTTATTTTTGATGAGTACAGGGCATCTTCAAGTGGCTACTGACAGACCTCGCTTAGGAGATCAATAATCGTCGCTTCGAATTCAAGGGTGATCCAATTCTTTCGGGCTGCCATGGAATTCTCTTTCGTCTATGTCCACCATTTTACGGACTTAGACATTTTTTTTAGCTAGTTGATTAGTTCATTAGTTGAGGTTGTATCCCTTTCTTGTTTAGACTTGGTTCATTGTTAGAATGTTTTGGTACGTTGACTTTCAGGTTCTAGGTTGTTCTTTCGCATTGTTAGTTATTATTGTTAGACTTTTGTTAGAGTTTATGAGAACTCTATTTTTATATCCTTAGTGTTTGACTTAAATGTCTTAGTTATTGCTTTAGTTGCTTGGTTTGGGTTGTAGTAATGGTTCTCCCACCGGAGTGTGAGTGTGGGTGCCAATCACGACGGTCTGAGTCATGACAAAGTTGGTATCATAGCCTAAGTTCGTTGATCTTGATGTACCAAAATGAGTCTAGTAGAGTCTCGCGGAACGGTACGGGGATGCCTTTACTTTTCTCCGAGAGGCTATAGGACTTTAGGAAATCTCTCTGTTTTCTCTTGTCTCTTTTCGTGCTATGACTTGATTCCAATTGATATCTGTCGATTCAAATTAGTATCTAACCTCCTTCACTTTTCTGTCCGCAGATGGTTAACACTAGATTCAACGGCGTCAGGTTCGTAGCTCCCGTCAATGCTCCGATTGAGGAAACTGCAACGAGAGGTCACAGTCGAGGCAAGGGTAGATGAAGAGCTATGGGTAAAGCTCGTGGAAGAGTAGCGCCTGTTGGAAATAGAGCTCATGTTGAGAATGCTCCTGTAAACAAGAACCCTTATGTGCATCATGAAGAGATTGAATAGGAGAATGATGATGTTGAAGATGTTGAGGATGTGGGACAAGAAGAAGAGGTGCAGGCTGGGACTACATGTGTTTCTCATTTGGATCCAGTGTTAGCTCAATAGATCATGTTGTACTTAAAGGGATTGGTTGGTCCTAGAGTGCTTCCTTCTTCTCAAGCAACGCAAGCTCCTACTAATACTCATCTTGCTAGCACTATGCCCAATGTGGGTGGGACTGGAGGTAATGATCCTTTCTTCCGTCCTTTGTTGGGTTCTGTTATGACTGGTAATGAGCATGAAATGTTGACTAAGTTTCTGAAGCTAAAGCCTCATGTTTTTCTTGGTTCTGAGAATGAGGATGCTTATGAGTTCATTCTGTATTGCTATGAGCGGCTTCATAAATTGGGTATTGTTCATCAGCACGGGGTTGAGTTTGTGTCCTTCCAACTTCAAGGTGAGGTTAAGCAGTGGTGTAGAGCTTATATGGAATGCAGATCTTCTACTTTACTTCCACTTACTTGGACCTAATTTCATGCTCTGTTTCTAGAGAAGTATATGCCTAAGACTTTGAGGGATCACAAGAAAGATAAGTTTATGGCTTTGGAGCAAGGTGGTATGACAGTGGCTGCTTATGAGGCCAAGTTCCATGCTTTGTCTAGATATGCTACTCAATTGGTGACTATGGAGGAAGAGAGAATCCAGTTATTTATTAGGGGGCTAAATTCTGAGTTGCAAGTACTATCTGTTCATATGACTTATGTAGGGAAAAGCTTTAATGAGGTGACATACTATGTTAAGAAAGTGGAGGGGGTGAGGCGAGACGGTCAAGCTAAGGCATGGGCAAAAAGGGCCAATAATTCGGGTAACTTTCAAGGTTCTTATTCTAAGGGGTCTGGAAGGCTAATGCTTGCAACCAAGACAATTCAGTTTGCTATGCCCGCCTCTACAGGTAGATACTCGGAAACTCCATATCATAATTTTTAAGATAGCTAGGGAGTCGCGCCTTCGACTGGCGGCAGACTATCTTTTGATCGTACTTGTTACGACTGTGGGGAAACTTGGGCATATGAGAAGAGATTGTCCCCACCCGCGTGTGTTAGATTCCACGCAGCAGCAGTCTAGAGCAGTGGTACCCGTGAGGAATGGTAATAATGGTCGAGGGCATCCACAAGGTGGGCGAGGAGGTAATCAGCGAGGCCGTGGAGGTAGAGGAAATTGTAATGGTAATGGAGGTAGGGGTAATGCGCAACCATGCAGGGAAGTGGCTTGTCATGATGATAGGGCTCAGTGTTATGCTTTTTCGGGCAAAAATGAGGCGGAAGTGTCTGTTGCAGTGATCACATGTACTATTCTTATCTGTGATCGGATAGCTAATGTATTGTTTGATTCGGGTTCTACTTATTCATATGTATCCGTGAGATTTGCCTCAGATTTTGATATGATTTGTGATATACTTGATCCCCCTCTCCATGTTTCTACCCCAGTTGGAGAGTCAGTCATAGTTACCCATGTCTATCGTGCTTGCCCTATTTTGTTTATGGGTTTTCAGACTTGGGCTGATTTAGTGATTTTGGATATGATTGACTTTGACATAATCTTAGGCATGACTTGGTTGTCCCCCTATTATGCTGTGCTTAGTTGTAATACTAAGTCTGTAACTCTAGAAATTCCGGGAAGGGAAAAATTAGAGTGGGAAGGGTGTGTAAGCCTAAGCAAGCTAAGGCTATATCCTCCATTCGAGCTAGTAAACTGGTAGAGTAGGGTTGTTTGGCTTATTTGACTCATATTAGGGATGTTGAGATTGAGGCTCCCATCCATTGAGTCTATTCCTGTGGTGTCTGAATTTAGTGAAGTGTTTCCTAATGATTTGCCTGGTATGACTCCGTATAGAGATATAGATTTTTGCATTGATTTAGAGCCTGATACGCGTCCCATCTCTATCCCTCCATATCGCAATGCTCTGGTAGAATTAAGAGAACTTAAGGCTCAAATCCAAGAGCTTCTTGATAAAAGATTTATTCATTCTAGTGCTTCCCCTTGGGGTGCTCCAATTTCGTTTGTTAAGAAAATGGATGGTAGTATGAGAATGTGTATAGATTATCGGTAATTGAATAGGGTCACTATTCGAAATAAGTATCCCTTGCCTCAAATAGATGATATTTTTGACCAATTGCAAGGTGCATCAGTTTTCTCTAAGATTGATTTAAGGTCTGGCTACCATCAATTGAAAATTAGGCCTGAGGATGTGCCCAAGACGACATTTAGAACTCGCTATGGACACTATGAGTTTTTGGTTATGTCGTTTGGTTTGACTAATGCGCCTGCAGCTTTCATGAGTTTGATGAATGGGGTGTTTAAACCATTTATTGATTGGTTTGTTATAGTCTTTATTGATAATATTTTGGTTTATTCGAAAAGTGAGGAAGAACATGTAAACCATCTTCGTAGTGTTTTGGGTGTTCTTGAAAAGCAAAAGCTATATGCGAAATTTTCTAAGTGTGAATTTTAGTTGAAATCGGTTGCATTTTTGGGGCATGTAGTTTCAAAAGAAGGGGTAATAGTTGTAACACCCCAGAAAAAAATGTGAGCTAAGACTTGAACCGTCCTTCGTGGTGAGTAGGATTTTACTAAGGAATTTAAAATTTCTTAAGTATTATGGTCAGGTCACTAGATGTAGCACCCTGAGTTTTGAAAGAGAATTAAATTGGAAATAGCAAAATCTGAAATTTTGCAAGTTAAGCTATGAGTTTTGGGTCAACTTCAAACAACCATAACTCCTACCTCAGGATGATCTAGGTGTGCTACCAGATACCGTAGGAAAGAGGTTTGAATTATCTTTCCAACGCCACCAAGTTTTCTTAGTTTTGAGTTTGTATGAGGGAGATATGTGCATTCGAAGTTGGGCTGTATAGATAAGGAAAGTCAAAAACCGGATTTTAGAGGGGTATTTTGGTCTTTTCCTTACCAAATCAGATTTGATTCATTTTTAGTAAGGTTTTAAGGGTCTAATCCTATTAGGTTCAGTTTTTTTAATCCTAAAATTAGACTAGGATTTTAGTTGAGAGTTCAAGAAGAGAAAATAAGAGAAAATAGGAGAAAGGAAGAGAGGATCAAGCGTTCGTCGAGATGCTTGCGTCTTGTTGCGGATTTTCTCCATGGGTTTAATCCCTAAGAGGTATGTAAGCTTTCATAGTGTTGGGTTTGTTCACCCACACGCCAAACATATTATTTTCAGCGAAGTTTCATTCTCAAAAAGTTGAAGGATTTAAGTTCTTGATAGGTGTTCTTGAAGTTCTTTCTAAATCTTGTTGTGTTGGGTTTTTGATGATTTTTTGAGATCAAAGTGAGTGTTTTAAGGTATGTATTGAGTATATTAGAGTGTACTTATGTTAAGTGATTGATTCTAAGTGATTGGGGAAGAAACCGTTCGATTCTAGGCGGGTTAGGGTGAGAAAACGAGCAAAGAAATTCGTTGCATTTTCTAGGTTGGGGACTGGAGCGATGCGCCAGCCAGAGCTCCCCAAACCCTCCTCTGAAGTTTAGGGGCTGTCACCCCGCACCACCCATAGCGCCAGGGTCGCCTGTGTCACGACCCGAGAGTACCCCCTAGTCGTAACATGGCGTATTCGACCCCGAAGGGGTCTTATACAAGCCACATAGTCATTCATTGCATTCAATAATGAAAATAGTGCGGAATGAAAAAAACTTATTTA
>JAJONZ010012319.1:0-26021 GCA_029582445.1 Solanum paucissectum | reverse complement strand
CAAATTCTTGAAGGAACCTGGTTTAATTGAGCGGACAGAAAGTGAAAATAGCTTCTTGAACGTCCGAAGATGTAATTTCTCCAAAGATCCTAAAATTAAAGGTGCATCGCTATGAAGAACTTCATCAATGAAAAAGGTAATTTCATCATTGGCAGTTATTTCAAGAGTTTTCAAGTGATTTAAGCCCCCTTCGACATCAAAGATACTTTTCAGTATTACCTTGGATGCACAGAACATTGTCAATTCCTTTGAGAATTGAAGCATATGCTTCATCCCATTTGGTATACCAGTCTTTAATTCTCTAAGATAGAACCTCCTAGAGTTTGGATAACATATAGCTGAGTGGTAACCTACTGTTATCTCAAACTTGTGTATGCTAGGAAGATCAAAGTTCTCAGGGAAAGCTAGAAGGGTGGAGACTTCCACACACAAAATGTTTAATTGGGGCAGTGACATTAGCTCAGACAAGCTTGCTTGGCCACTCCCTTCAGCGGATCCATCAGCTTGCTGCCACAATCGAAAACTCCAACCCATATAAAGTTCTTCTAATTGAACAAGATGCGATATCAAGTTCTCCGGGATTTTCTGAAGGTACCCACAGAATGACAAATCTAATAGCCTCAAATTAACCAAGTCCCCAAATTCATTTGGAAGTTGTGTGATAGAGGACCCGTATAAACTTAAAATTTCCAGGCCCTTTAATTTTCCAAGAATAGATACATCAGCTAACTTGCAGTGGTCTAAACGTAAAGTTCGCAGGTTTGTGAGAACTTCAACGGATGATGGAAAACTGAGGGGAAATGTATTTTTTCTTGTGGCATTCGGGACCAACTGATAGAGAGGATTTAGTGAATGGACACCAACCCTTTCACTTAAATCCAAAACCTGGAGCATTTTCATCTGTATAAAAAAGTCCACTGGTATCTGTTCAAGACCTTCATTTTCTCCAAGATGTAAAATTTGAAGATTGGGGCAATGTACATCAGTTGGAAGCACATGGATATTATTGTTCATGAAGGAAATAGCTGTTTTTTGGCTGAATGACTCCCTTGGTGGCCACTTGTTCAGATTGTGACCAGCTCTTACCATGAATCCATGCTTCTCTTCAGATGCTATATATATAGCAAAGTCACGAACAACATCATGCATTTTAACAAAATCCTCCTTCCCAACATCAAGCAACAGGCAAGATGATTTAAGTTGGCCAACTCTTAAGCACACTCTGGCTCTAGCTTCTTCAATAGTGTCCACATCTGAGAACAACCCTTTTCCTGTCCAGTCTCTAGTCAAGTCTTCAATACTTATTTCACGATCTTCTGGGTACAAACAACACATCAGAAAGCACAACCTGATTTCCTCATTTTCCAAAAAATTGTAGCTCAACTCCAGGCAGGAGAAAATGGTCTTGCTTGCATAAGTGGGGCTAAAGGGTTGGGACTTCTTAAGGAGCTGTAGTGCTGCTTCCCACTCCACTTGTTCTTTTCCTCGTAATGCACTTCCAACAGTCACAAGTGCCAATGGAAGGCCTTGACATTCTTTGACAAAATTTATGACCATGCTATCCAACTCCGGACAAAGGTCAGAAGTGCTCGTGCAAGCATATTTCCTCAGTAAATGTGACGATTCTTCTTCTGATAAAAGTCTCAATGGTATTCCTTTGGTCCCCATAGCTGTACATAGATCTTTTTGTCGCGTGGTAAGCATAATCCTACAGGCCTTGTGCTCATCACCATGAGGGATCCCTATCTCTGCTAAGTCAATGTATGACCAAACATCGTCCAGTATGAGAAGTACGCTCTCCATGGACAGTCGCGTATAAAGTCTACCTGCTCTTCCTAATGTGCTTTCCTCCTCAAATCTGTGACTTAACATATCCGCAATTAGACCCTGGATCTTTCTTATATCTGGTGTTTGGGAAACAACCACCATTATAACTTCCTTAACAATTCCACAGTCTCTAGCCAATTTCCCTATTTCTACGGCAAGAGTGGTCTTACCGATGCCCCCCATGCCATAGATCCCTATCACCTTATAGTGGTCATCCTGTAGTTCCTCAATGATCTGATTCACTGCTTCTCTTTGCTGGTGAATAATGTTTGCCACATTTTTTCTTAGCTGATAAGCAATAATTGGATCCATGGTTGGTCTTTGCTTGATTGAAACATCATCCGCACTTAGCAAAGCACCATTTTTTCTACTGACGTTTTGGCTAACAACGGATGAACTCCTTGCCACCATCTCAATAACTTGGTCCTCTTCGGGTTTTTCTTGGTCAGAAATGAATGGTATAGTCAAAGGAAGGGCCTGCGGTATGGATACATCAGACGAACTACTTGCCACCATCTCAATTACTTGGTCCTTTTCGGGTTTTTCTTGGTCAGAAATGAATGGTATATTCAAAGGAGGGGCCTGCGGTATGGATACATCTTCCGTGAGAGTTCTACCAAGAAGTTCTTGGATAGTCATGATTTTTTTAGTTGCCATCTTGCTCTGCTTATACCGTGAGACCAGATGAGGGAGGCACATTTTGTTCAAGTTTTGAGTTTTATCATCCCATGATTTGATCTCAGCAGTGATTGCATTTACCTCTTGTAACCAATTTTTAACTGTGCTTTTGATTTCTCTGTCATTTCTTTTGGCATAGTTCACCAATGCTTGGATATCTTCTGTCTTCTCTTGCAACCTTTCAGCTTGCTTTCTCAGATTGTCGGCATTTTTGTTATACTGATAAAGATATCTTAGTTGATTGCCGAGAGGGGCCACCGTATAGTCAACAGCTTTTGCCACCAATGAAGCACCTAATGTCATCCATGGCTGCATTGTCTCTAGACTCTCTAGTCTCCCACCTGAAGTAGGTGTCAAATGAATGTTTTTTGAGTATATAAACAATCTTTCTACACCTGGATATTAGAAATTATGACAGTAAGTAGGTTTGTATTACTATTCTGAACCCTAGATGCAACTTTTTCTCATGTTGCAAATAATAATTTTATATATTTACCACTTATTATATAGCTAGAATCTCTGAAGCAGAAAGAATTTGGTTGGAAAGGGAGTTTGAAGAGGATGAAATCTTCTTAGTCATTAAACATTGTTTCCCAGATAAGGCACCAGGACCGGACGACCTTACTATGACATTTTTTCAACATGCTTGAAGTATTTCATGGTAAAATCTATCAATGAATTCTTTATTTCCTTGATTTCTAAGAGGAAAGGGGCAATTGAACTCAAGGATTACATACCAATTAGCCTTATTAGTAGTGTCTAGAAAATTGCATCAAATCTATTGACAGAAAGACTCAAAACAGTGATTGGGAAATTGGTGTCAGGAATACAAAATGCTTTTGTTAGGGGAAGACAAATCACAGATGCAAGGGGAATCTTAGTAGCTCAGTTGGTTGGTAATCTGAATTCTCACCTTATTGGTGAGAGTTCGATTTCCCTTATTTCAGGGTTGCATATGAACATGCTTAAGAGCACTATCTATCATGTTACTCAAGTTTCAAATATGGAAGAGCTTTCAGATATCATGGGTTGCAAGGTTTTTTTTTTTTTTTTGTTGTTAAATATAAATCTATTGAAATCTGGGTAGGAATTGTTGAAAATTTGGAAATGAGTTTGACAACATGAAAAACACAGTATCTTTCATTTAGTGGCAGTCTTAACACTAATTAACAATGTTCTTGTGAGCATGAAAAAGATTATGAAAACTTTAGCAATTTGTTCGAGTTCAAAGATATGAAGAGAACAAGAGAATCAGTGTAAACATACCTTTTGGTCTCTAGCTAGTTGATTGAAACAAAAATCTTCTTGCATAGAAATATCCCGTGTCTTTTCTTTTGGTTTCCTCTTTACTATTAAAAAAAAATGGAACACATTGTTGACAAACTACAAAGTTGACTATTTCAAACATGGAGCTACTTGCATTTTTTTGCTTTCTAAACATGGTTGTCACTGACAAATTAGGTTTTTTTTTGAATGGGTCATGTCAAATAATTGAGTTGTGATGACTTTCGTATTTTTAATGGTCAAAATTATATTGCATTAACAAATATCATAATCATATTTAAGTGTATAAGTTTTGTAAAAAGTTCTCTCCAAATTTAGTATTGTTTGGAATAATTTTTTATTTTATTTGAAAATCATTATATATGATAATGAAAATTCCAAATACAGCTCTCCAACTTGAAGTTGTATTTCAAATTTAAAATTGTTTTTTCATCCTACTTGTCATGTTTTAAGTTGTAAATTAAAGCATGAATATTAGTCCAAATATTCTTTGCAATAAGTATAACAAAGCACATTTCAATCTTCCTAAAAATCAAATAACATTATTTATTTTTTAAAATCTATGTCTAAACACCTACTTAAAAGATAAGAAAGTCATTTTATGGATGTTGAAATTGTGAATGGATTTTGCATATTTAAAATCACATCTCGAATAAAAAAAAATTGTAAGAATAATATTTCGCATCCACTTTACTCGTTACGTTCTTTCTTTCCCTTATTTGTTATCACGTCAATTGTCCATTGAACCTTGTTTTAAACACAATGTAACCCATGAAAAATCAACATGCTATTCAAAATCAATATTAAAAAATAAATAAAAATGAGTAATGGCAGAATGAAAAATCAAAAGGACAAAGAAAATATTAGCAAAGAATTGGCACCGTAGTAACCTTTAAAAATTATAGAATCTATATCTATCTATATATATATAATTAAGGAGAAACATAGACAAGGTGATGTGACACCTCTCTATGACCTCCATTTGTATTTATCTTTTTTCTCTTTTTTTGGCCTTTTTTTCGTATTTAAATTAATTATTGTAGTGTAAAAGTAAATTACTTAATTTATTACAAATAAATATTTTATTAAAGGGGGAACATTTACAACAAAAACTCTTCACATTCTTTTTTTATTTGTTTGCCTCACTTCTAACCATAAAATGAAAATATTACTTTACATATTAAGTATATTTTCTCTTTATTATTTAATTTATTCACGAGGATTTATTACCCATGACTTACACCTCTTTATACTTTTAATAATACTAGTTTTGACGCACGTTCGTTGCACGTGAATATCAAATCATTTACTACACTATTTTAAAAATAATGTGAATATAAAAAATTAAAATTTTTGCGTAAACAATTACAAAATAAATGATAAAGTATAAGTTTTTATGAATAGTGGATGTAAACTTTCTTATGATTACTGTTGAAAGTTAGTCGCTCTTAAAATCTCTTAGTTACACCTCTTCAATATACTTTATCCTCCCTCCCCCATAGTGAGTTATTTAGTTATTACTGTATTGTTTGAGTTCTTACCTTTAATATAATATAATATAAATAAATATTGATATAAAATATAGAACATATACTAAATTGGATGTTTTTAGTTGGAGTATTATATAATTTAACATTGATGTTAGGAAGTGTTCAAATTTCACTGAACATTGAGATTGTCAACGTCTGTAAATCAAACTTGAGTTTTTAAGAAGAGATGAATAGAAAACATAAAAAAATCATAGTTTAAAAATGTGAGGAAACCCCTCAATTTATACTTAACAAAGGTTGGTATGAGCATTTGCATATGGTTTCTTATCATAAAAGTCACCACCCTTTGGAATTGTCACAACTCAACAGAAAAGTCACAACTCTTTGGAAAAGTCGTAATCATTCGATGTGAAATGATGTCTTCTTTAAATATAATATATTATAATATAAATAAATAAATAAATAAATATAATATAAAATATAGAAAATATAGTAAATTGGGTGTTTTATGAAGAAGAAGAACAATGAAAAACTTTATAAAATTATAGTTTGAAAATTTGAGGAAACCCCTCTTTTCATAGCCAAGAAAGGGTAGTGTATGAAGGAATGCTTATTGTCCCTTATAAAAACAAGTCGCAACTCTTCTAAAAGGTCACAACTCATCGAAAAGGTAATAACTCTTTGGAAAAGTCAAAACCCTTCGAAAAAGTCACAACTCTTCAGAAAAGTTGTAACCCTGTAAAAAGTCACGGCCCTTCGAAAAGGTCACAATTCATCGAAAAAGTTATAAACCTTTGAAAATGTCACAACCCTTCAATGTGAAAAGGTGCTTGTTTTTAATATAAAATAAATAAATAAATTTAATACAATATAAATTATAGAAGATATACTAAATTTGGTGTTTTAAGTTTGGAGTTTTATTATAATTTAATATTTAAGCTAGGCATTTCATTCTTTTAAGGTATAATAGATAAAAAAAAATATAGATATAGATTTGTCTAATTTTAATTTGATATGAAATTTTTAAAAAACAAAAGAGACTTTTAATTTAAGGATATGTTGAATATATAAAAACGTCTTTTAACTTTGTGGTCTTAAAGATGTGCCCCCAACCCTAGAAAAAAAAACATTCTATATTAAACTGAATAAAAATAAAGCATAACAAAAAAATTGGAAACTGATGAGTACCTATTAAATCTAGTTAAGACTTCAGACAAACTTTTGATCAAATCATTTTTCTTGAACAACTTGAGACTTTGCACAACGTGAACACCACATTATAGTTTGTGCAACAGAAAATCATTTAACTTTTGGTCAAGTTGAAGTTGCTGCAAAAGTATATCTATGACTATGAAAATGAGAACATATTAATTATCTAGATAGTCTTCTAGTTTGAGGTTGAGTATTTCTATTCTCCTTGTGGAATCATTTTTTGTTGATCTATTTAGTTTACCCACAAAATTAATTATAATTGCATAATTGAACAGCTCTCATAATATTTCTTGTTTAAGAAGACGAATAGAAAACTTACAAAATTTGTAGTTTAAAAGTGTGAGAAAACTTCTATATTTATAGACAACAAAGGATAGTATGAAAATATGTTTATCGTGCTTTATCATACAAGTCACAACCCTTCAAAAAAATCAAGACTCATCGAAAAAGTCACAAACCTTCGAAAATGTTACTATCCATTAATGTGAAAAGGTGTCTGCTTTTAAGTTGGGGTATTATAGTAATTTAACATTCAAATTAGGGAGTGCTTTTAAGTTGGGGGTATTATAGTAATTTAACATTCAAGTTAGGGAGTTAATGCTTTTAAGGTAGTATATAAATATATATATATATATATATACAAAAATGTATTTTAAAATCTATGTCACTTGAGAAAATATTTGTTGTTATAATACTGAGACACCATTTAAAATTTGAACTTGTATTGTGTTTACTGTAATTCATTACTTTAGTTATTAATTAATATTTACCCCACTGACATTATACCTTGATTTATGGACTATCAGTCCAAAACGTCACTTTCTAAGTGAAACACAATATACTTGAATTATGCATTCTATTTGACCAATCATTTATCTGTTCACACTATGTGACAAATTTAAATCAAGATCCTCGTCACGATCTATATCATTGAGCGCAACTTCATATCAAAGATACTGTCGACGGTTATTTGATATCGATTCCAATATGACATAACTTATCGATATGTCTTCATCTTCATCATTTTTTAGGTACATAAACCTTTTTCAAGGTTTTATGAAGTGTTATACTGTGTTGCTCTTTTATAGCACTTGCCTGATTATCATGATCATATTGATCATTTGCTCCTCTCTTTCTTCAAGGAATTTTACATTTGAAACCGATTGGTCTATTACACTTCAGGCGTATCATAGACTTTGTCCTTCAGGGACTTCTCTTTGGAGCATTTGCAGCAGAATTATAGCATAGGGTCAGTAAATTCATCTAGCAATAAATTTGCAACATTACGCAAAAGAATTATCCCTTGAACTTCAAGTTCACATTATTATTATTTTTAATGAGGACCTAGATAATTCATAATTCACCTCACATATAATTTTCAGCTATCAATCATCTCTCCCCTTAATGTTAGAAAATCTAACATTCATCCCAACATCATTTGGGAATTCATCTTTAATTTGTGCGTGGTGGAGATTATTGTGACCTTAATTCATTTCAAAATTTATTCCCACACTAAAGAATTGACATTAACACCTAAGAACAATTAAGAATCACCCAACACGACATTATACGTAAATGAAGAATAGTTTGGGTTATAACTTGAATTTTTTTTGGGTGTAAAATATATTAATGTTGTTAAGTGTTGGAGGGATTGGGGGGTATTTTTTTGGAGTCACTTTTTGTCATGACCCAGGGTACCCCCTAGATGTAACAAGGCATATAGAACCTCGTAGGAATACATACAATCCGCTTAGTCCTCATAACATAAGAAATAGAACAATAAGAGTAAAACACATTTCCAAGTCTAAAAGTTTTTCATAAAATAAAGCGGAAGTGTAGACTTGTCTCAATATAGCCATCTATTACAATCTTGAATGAAATTGAGTCTAGCCCATACATCATGTCCAAAAGTAGAAATACATGAGAGAAAGGAAACTAAAACAACAACTCCATCCTCGAAGCATGAGGACTCATCAAAGCTCGGAATCTCAAGATCAACACTTAGCTACGAAACTGACCCTGACTGTCGGACCCTACATTTGGAAACAATATAGGCAAAAGTATGCGTTAGTACAAAAATGAACTAAGTATGATAACTATGCATGAAAACCTTTAAAACATGCTAAAAGGGACATTTCATTTGAAAGCATGCAATTTACCGAGTTAAACATGCATAAGAGATAACAACATGTTCAAAATCATAGTTAATACAAAGCTCATCATAACACAAGAGAAACACTTCATGAAGAACTTCAAGGGATACTTGTGCAAGGAATGAATAAGACCCCATAAATATCACCCATGCTAAGTAAACCACTTTAGACCATCATCCATGTTCCTCATCTTTTAAAACTTTGAATACTATGAGATACTTCTTTAAGCACATCTTAGTTCCTCATTTCATTGAACACTTCGAGATACTTCTTTAAGCACATATTAGTTCATCCTTATTTTGAACACTATGAGATGCTTCCTCAAGCATGTCTTAGTTCATCATTAATCTTGTTGTGATTGGGGTATAGCCTTAACCGACATGAGACCATGTGAGCTATCACATGATCCCTCCCGGTGTTACCCACACCTAAAAGGGTTGGTGTACTTGCCTAAGGTAGAATCGGTTGATTAGCTTAGTTGGATCCACTAGCTAAACATCCTACGGGGCACGTAATTATGGGATACAAAGATTGCTACTAGAAACCCGGACTCCACTAGGTTAAGGATTCCATCTCATGAGACATACTTTGGGAAACTCGGACTCTACTAGGTGAGAGCTCCCATTTTGGACGCCCGGACTCAACTATGTGTGAGCCTCCATCTCATTTCAATATCCACTCGGTGCTAGGAATAAATCCCACAAGATAGTTATTAAGTCTTTACTTAATTCAAGTTTCATGGAAAGATGTCCTTGACAACCAATCCAAGTTAATTCATCAGAATAACTCTTTAGACCATGCGTGAGCATCTATCCCCATCCATGATCACTTTTGCTCTTAGATTCAATTAGGTGAGAAAAGCCTTTCAACCCTAGAACCTTCATTAAGTGAGAAAACCTTTCACATTAAGTTCATTATGAGTTCATGAGAATAACCTTTCAATCAGCCCACAACAACAACATAATCATCAACACTTTACTCTCAAAGTGTTCTCAAAGCATTACATAAACTTCATAAAACAAGCATAATCTCATACTTTACCCTTTTCAAGGTTAAAAACGTACTTTCAATCAACACATCTAGAATTCAAGCATTAGACATGGATACCATTATAAATCATGTGATTCTATCACCCCATGCATCAATTCATCAAATTCACCTTTCATCAACAAAGACCCACGCACATCATATCATCAACTCTGAGAAATATGGGAAATGCATGGGTTCTTGCGGATACTTCATAAAAACAATAAGAAATTCATTAATTCATGCTTATAATAACATAATACAACCATTATAATCAAGTTTGATAGGAACCCATGACTCTTGAATCAAACCCTAACAATGGGGTCTTTTTATCTTTCTTTTAAAATTGAGTTTTGAAGGAACTCCATGGATGGAAGGTATCCAAGGATAAAAGCTATCATACCTTAACAACAAGGCACAATGCTAAGCTGCAATGGAGGAGTTGACCCTTGACCTTTAACCTAGCTTGAACTTCCTTCTTCTTCTTCTTCTAGTTTTTAGTGAGAGAAATATTTGAGAGGAGAGCTTTCGGGAATTTAATTTGGGTCTTGGGAAATAATGACTTGAATGGTGATTTTAACGGGTTAAAATAGCTTATATAGGTGTACTAGGACTATACAAAACGAGCTCACCTTATTCTAACTTAAGTTGGAATTTTCCAAAAGACCCTCACTTGGCAGCCTACTGCCTAGGCCTCACGAGAGGCCCCACGAGCCGTGGTCCTACTCGTGGTCCTTGGACCAGTAGCTTGGCCACCTTGGCTTGGCCACCAAGAAGTGAAGGCATCACCACGAGCCTTCCCACGAGTCGTGGTCTTCACCACTGGCCGTGAAGTGGCTCGTGAAGGTGAGCCAACATTGGGGCAACCTTGGTGATCTACTGCCTCACCACCACGGGTGGCACCACGAGTCGTGGTGGCCACCACAATCACTGAAGGCTTTCGTGGTCATGGGCAGTGCCTTGGCAGCTTGGGGTAGCCTTGGCCCTTGCCCCTTTGCCTTGGCTCATGCCCTCTAGTCTTGACTTGTTGCCCTCAAACTTTGCCCTAGTTGGCCTACTAAACTACGGGGTGTTACATTATCTTCCTCTTGGGAACATTCGTCCTCAAATGACATTCTAGGCATCTCATAAAGGACATGACTCTTGACTAGTAACCCATCATGCAAGCAACATCAAAACAATGCACAAAACGAAGGAGGATACATCACTCCAAACTAAACTTACTCAATGCACCTCAAGGAAAGTAGGAACTATTCTTAACAAATCAATATGCATGAAGTTTACAATTTCTCATCTTTTAAGGAGGAACTTCCTTCTCCAAGCTCAACGCATGCTCAACACAATCTCAACAAGTCCATATGCAATTCACTCTAAAAAAGCATACTAAAGCACGTTTAACAATTCATCTCATGAAGTATATAAGCAACTCATACTTAGTGCACAACAACATGAGGAATAACAATCATATAATTCATTTACTTTAAAAAACATAAGCTTTCATGAACATGCATAACTTAAGGATATCATGGGACACATAAAACAAACATGACTCCAAACAAGGGACAACCATGAGGAACTCTTCATCTCAACCTAGAGTAGGAGTGGGAGGAAATAAAAGAGGATATCGGGTCATCAAATTAGCCTCGGCTTCCCAAAAACTTATATGGGCCTACAAAACGGGGACTAAGTTCCCCTTCTTTACCAAACCTCTTTACACCCTTCATAGGCAAAATTTTCAAGTGAAACCCAAATCATAACCATTAGGGACACTCAACAACCTTGTCGTCTAAGCACACCATCTCCCCCTTGGTAATAAGCCTCTACTAATTTCTTAAGTACCACTTCCTTCAAGTCAACCAAAATCGGATCAAGCCCTTGCTTAGCTTTCACATTCATTACACAAGCCGATTCAGACCCATTGTGAAATATAACACCACCGTTGGTGGAGTCCACTAATTGAACACCTACTCGGGCCAACGTATGAACATTATCAAGAATTCATGATGACCATACCGGGTTCTAAAAGTCATCTTTGGAATATCGTCCCTTTTCACCCTCAATTGGTAATAACCCGAACGAAAATCAATCTTAGAGAAATAACTAGCCCCCTTGAAGTTGGTCAATACTAACCATCTATTTCCCTCACCCTAACTAGGTGGTAAAAGAAACCTTTAGTCATCATACTTCTTACTCTCATATAAGGAAGACTTAACCTTTAGGCATAGGGCTTCCCCCTTCCATTCTAGGATAGGCTCAATTTGGAACTAAAGCTTGACTACACGAGTTCTACAATTAATATAAACATATCAAGAATGCAACCACTTCATACCAAGAATAACATCAAAGTCTAAAAAGTAGCACCGGGATCTAATAAGACATATACATCTATATGGAAACTATCAACATACCGGTGACTTCATCCGGAGAGCTCTCTTGATCATCTCTTGTCCGGAGTGCATATAAGCGGTTTTGCTTAGGAGCATCGAAATGCAGACCACTAGTAGGAGCTTGCTTGCCCTCTCTTCCTCTAGCCTTAAGTAGTGGGCAATCTCTCATCTTGTGACCACTATTGCCACAACCATCAACGCCGGCTAGGTACCTACCATAGTGCTTCCTCCCACACTTAGTGCAAGTAGGCTTAAGCAACAAAGATTCACTATTACTCCCTTCTTGAGGCATACGGTTAGACACCCTCTCTTGGTTATACCCATGAGTATTGGGGAAAACTTGACCGTAAATCCTTTGTTGAGTTCTAGGTTGACCATGTCCATCAGATCTAGCATTAGAGAAATTTTCATCACCGGTCCTAGCCTTTTTTGCCTCTCTAAACTTTTTCTTAAGTTTTGATTCCTCAATTTGTTGGGCGTACACCATAAGACGTGATATATCAATATCATGGAGGAGCATTTCCGTATGCCACTCTTTTTCAACCATGTCAGACACACCCGACATAAACCTACTCATCTTAGCGCTTGAGTCCGCCACCATAGTTGGAGCATACTTGGAGAGTTGGGTGAACTTTAGAGCATACTCCTTAACATTTATACTTCCTTGACGAAGGTTGATGAAATCTTGCACCTTTTCTTCCCTCAACTCAAGGGGAAAGAACCTATCAAGAAATGCCGATTTAAACACTTCCCATTCTACGGGACCCGCTCCTACGGGTTTCTTTCCCTTCCATTGATCATACCAAACTTGAGCCACATCTTTTAGTTGGTAGGCGGCTAACTCCGCCTTCTCTTCCGATGACACCCCCATAATAGCAAGTATATTATAGGCATTGTTGACACATAATTTTTGACCGAACATAAAGTTTTACACTACTTTTAATTCCTTAAATATTTCTTTTATGTCTAAGTTAGATATTTCAATTTTTTATCTTATTTTAGTAAGTTTATTTTAAACGATTTGAAAATAACAAAAAATATATGTTTCTTTTAATTTAACAAATAAGCTGGTATTTCTTAATTATAATTTATTATTAGCTACGAAATTCTTGTTAGTTTTAAAAAAAATAATTAAATAATATTCTTATTATATATTATATTTTATTATATTATATTATTTAAAAAAAATAAAATCTTTCCGCTACTACTACCCCCACTCACCCACATCTCACCCCATTTTCCTCAACTCACCCACATACACACACGTACTATACACACTACACACACAATATTACTATATGTATCACAATACACATCAACATAAGGGGATCAGGAGAGACGAAAAAAAGAACACCCAAAGTTGAAAATTTTCACACGCACAGAATACGACACCAAAGAAAAAAAAGATTTTGTTCGTAGATTCAAGTTTGTGGCTCCTTAAAGTTAATTAACTATAATTAACTTTTGGAAATCAGTAGATTGTAGCGATTTCTTTTGTGAGGAATTAGGTTTTACGAAAAGGTAATTCTAATTTCTTATATAGTTCAATGAAATGTTTGTTCGAAACTTGATTATGATGATATGAAGTCTCCAAAATTGCATGTATTGTTATATGCCACTATTTTATGATGCATATCGTGTTTTTTTTATTTGTAAGACTTGTTAATGTTTAAAGAAAGACACAAACATAGTTTTTTTTTTTTTATAAAATAAAATCTAGTCGATTAATGATTTAGAAAAGCTTTGTAAAATTTGTTTTAGTCCTTTAGTTTGTTTATTTTGATAAAATAGTTTGTCTTCAAAATAAACCTAGGATGATATTACTTTAATTGTGGTTGTTAAGTATATAATTAAGTAGACATATAAGTTTAGAATAAAAAAAAAAGTGTAAAGATAATGAAAAAAAAGAAAAGATTAAAAGGTAAAAACACAAAAGAAGGAGAAAACGTAAAAAAAGAAGGGAAAGCTAAAATAAGAAAACGTATTTTTTTTTTATATTTTTAAGAAGACAGAGAAACAGAATGTGAAAAAAAAAATATAATACAAAAGTAAATAAAAAGGTAAGAAGAAAGAGAAACCTAGTGCTAAAAAAATAAAATAAAAATGAAAAAATGTACAGAACAAATTTTTTTTGAAAAGAAATCATTTTCCAGAAATTGGTTTAATTTCTTTAGAATTTTCTTTCTAAAACTAATCCTAAATCCCATAAAATTCTACCTCCTATTTTAATCCAATTACCTATTTTTAAATCCACCAACAAAAATCTAATAATTGTTTTAATTATATAATATCCAAAAATTAAGTTAAGTCATACAAAAGTCAATAAAGCGACCGTGCTAGAACCACGGGACTCGAGGGATGCCTAATACCTTCCCCTCGATCAACTAATTCCTTGCCCGATCTTTGATTTTGCAAACCAAATAAATAACGAGTCAAATTTCTTTTTGATTAGGGATTTAAATAAGGTGACTTGGAACACCAAAACTCAATTCCAAGTGGCGACTTTGAATAATCAAAATAATCCCCTTTTTTTGAAACGTCACTTTAATTGGAAAAACTCTCTTCTTCCAAAACATTCGTTTTGAGGAAAAATAGGGATGTGACAGATGACGACTCTGCTGGGGATAACCAGAATTCGAGCTTGTAAATATTGACTTGTATATGACTTTTATTAATTTTATTGTGTTTGTAATCTTACTGTACTATTTGTCCGCTTATTTACTGCTTTGATATTGTTTGAATTGCAATATGTATTGTTTTCTCTATGCACCAATCTGAGTTTTCTGAGATACACTATTCGGAGATGCAATTTTATGCTCCCGAGCCATGAGATACCAGAGATGTGGCAACGCTCCTGGGAAAAATTCTGTAGTAGCACATATTTTAGGATGGGAAGGACCAACAGTTAGGCCGGAAAGCCCTGCTACCGGTAAGCTGTCCTTTCTCGACTCGAGTTGTTCGCTCGTTTTACAACCAGTCTAGACACCTATTCCACTAGATTGTTAAACTTAGTAAGACAAGCCTCAACAATGATTATCCTAATAGGATTCTCTTTATCTGCATCATGCATATTTTGTTTTAATTAATGAGGCTCAGCACATGGGTCAAGTCCGTCTAGAATAAATACTTTTTCTTGAGACCAACATGTTCATAATTATGTGCTACTCGTTGTATTATTTAGAAGTCTTTATTTGAATTATTTTCATAAAGATCTATTACTATTCGGTCAATCTCAAATAGTCTAGTCCTTGAATATTTGCAACAAAATATTTTAAATAAAAGAAGTTTTCACAGAGTTAAACATATATACAGAAAAAAAATATTTACGAACTACGCACACCTAATTCTCACATCATTGAGATACATAGGCAACCCACTTTGGGTTCGGTGATTTTTATTCAAATTTTTTTAAAAATAATTATTATTTTTGAAAATAAAATAATGAAAAAACAAGAAGGTTTAATCTTTATTAAAAATAAGTTTTTCTTAATTTTCTTTTAATAATCAAAAGAAAACTAAAAGATTTTATCTTAAAGCTCTAAAAAAAAAAACTTAGTTGTTGAGTTTTAGAAAAACAAATATGCAATGATCTTATTCATGTTCTCAAACATGTTACGAATTTTGTCAATGCATTATCAAGTCATTTTTTTAAAAATAAAAAATAAAAAATTAATAATTAATAAATGTCTAACCCTAACAAACTTTATCATCCATGCACAGAGTTAAATTAAGGTGGTTGATTTGTGGTTAAGCTGGCATCCCATCCCTACAATACAAGGTCAAAAGGCAAAAAGAAAATGACTCATAAAGAGGGAAATGAGTCAGACAATGATGAAGTCCAAAACCAGAGGATTTCACAAGAATCGGTGTATGTGGAAGAGGTAAAAATGTTGCGACAACAGATGGCCGAAATGTATGAAGCTTGGATGAATGGGCAAGCTCCTCCATCTTTGATTCGGGAATACATGAATGTGAATATGCCATTCCCTATCCAAGTATCGACCAATGATCCAATTTATCCACCTGGATTCAGCCCCTACACTAATGCATCCAATGTCGCAGAAACTTCTACGGTGCGGCCCTTGAGTACACCTATGATGAGTAACCCACTCTTTGTGCCAACTGCACCGACTAATAACATTTCAAATCCAACAGTGGTGCCCAAATCCAACAATGATCCTTCATCCCAAGTTCTTCATGACCATGGCTACACCCCTGAAGAGGCCCTTAAAATTCCAAGTTCTTATCCCCAGACTCATCAATATAGTTCCCCTTTAAAAATTGAGAAGACAGTTAAGAATGAGGAGCATGAAGAAATGGCTAAGAAAATGAAGAGTTTGGAACAAAGTGTAGGAGATATGCAAGAAGTGGGAGGTCACAAAAGTATTTCATTCAATGATTTGAGCATGTTTCCCCACATTCATCTACCCATCGGCTTTAAAATTCCAAAGTTCGAGAAATATGATGGACATGGAGATCCTGTAGCTTATTTAAAGAGATATTGTAATCAACTGAGAAGGGCTAGGAATAACGAAGAATTGCTGATGGCTTATTTTGGGGAAAGTTTGATGGGAATTGCCTCAGAATGGTTCATAGATCAAGATACTTCTAACTGGCATACATGGGATGATTTGGCTAGATGTTTTGTTCAACAGTTTCAATATAACATTGACATAGTTCCTGATCGTACTTCACTTGCCAACATGAGGAAAAAGACCATAATTTTTTTTCGTGAATATGCTATTAGGTGGAGGGAGCAAGCTGCTAGAGTTAAGCCGCCTATGAAAGAGTCTGAAATGATTGATGTTTTCACCCAAGCGCAAGAACCAGACTACTTTCATTATTTACTTTCTGTTGTTGGAAAAACATTCACCGAAGTTATTACGATTGGTGAAATGGTGGAAAATGGCATTAAGTTTGGAAAGATTGTAAGTCAAACTGCTTTGAAAACCACAACACAAGTAATTAGAAATGGATCAGGAAATCTTTGGGGAAACAAAATGAAGGAGGATGTAGCAAATGTTGTGTCAGACACACAAAAAAGTCTAGGGGGTCCACTTTATCAATATGCACCACCTCAACCCCATCACTATCACCCCATGCAAGACCCATAATATTCTAATTTTCCACCTCAGTATGCAGTCTATAAAGCATAATCATATGCATATCCACCAAACTATCCACAATGGCGAGCGCCAACACATCAAAATATACGCCCTTCTTCTCAAAATTTTCGAGCACCTTATAATCTCCATTCAGGACAGGAATTTGAAGGAGCTCAAAGGCCTAAGAAAAATTTCACACCAATTGGAGAGTCTTACACAAATTTATTTAATAAGTTAAAACATTTGAAGATGATAGAGACGATTCCTCAAAATTATGTGGATCCACATGCAAAAGGTTTCAATCCTACAGCACGATGTGTATACCATTCTGATGCTCCAGGGCACAGTACTGAAGATTGTCAAAATTTAAAAAGAAAGGTGGAAGAGATGATTCAAACAAAGATGATTGTGGTTCAAAATGATGACCCCCCAAATGTTACTAAGAATCCTCTACCGGCGCATAATGATGTACACTTCATTGAGATGGTATGTGATGACGAAGAATATGACAATTCTCTCAATTCTCAGGAAAAGACAATTGAAATTGTTGAAGCTTTCATGAAGGCTAGCGTGCAAAGGAGTGGCTAAGAAGTCAAACTTGGTGATTGGGAGACACTCTAGAAAAGAGTGTATGGATAGTTTATTTTGTTGTCATTTCTGCTATGCATTTTGAATTTTGATTTATTCTAGTGAGTCAAATTCTTCTAGAATTTGTCTTATTTTGTTTCTTGAGTCGTGTCGTAGTTTTAGGTTATTACATGTTTGTAACCTAAATTTTAGTTTGTTGTCTTGTCGTCAAATCTTTTATCTTTGACTTAATACCTTTTTGTGTTGTGTCACGTGGATCAAATCTATCTAGATTTTCATATATACATCTCTTGTCAATTCAATGTAGGTGACATGATATGCATGAAAATTTGGTCAAATGAAATCATACCTAGTCATTGAATGAATACACCAAAGAAGTTGAAAAAAGTGTATTCATTCGTTGTGAAGAAGATATTACTCAAATAGAAATTTATAATTGACAAATATGGAACAAACTTGATATACATATCCATCAATACATACGTTGTAAAGAAATATTGTATGATTTCCACTTCACATCTTAAAGGGCGTGCTTGTATTTGACATTTTTAATAATTGATATGACGAAGGCATTTCATTCTACTATCCAAACACGGTATAATTCTTTGCTATCCTTTTTGAGCCTTAACTTTATTTTCTTTCATACCCCTCTTTTGGAATCAAAAAAAAATAATCACAAATTCAAAAAAAAAATATGTCGCAAAAAGAGTCCAGGAAAAAATAATAAGAGTCCAAAAAAAAAAAAAAAAAAAAAGGAAAAAATCCATTTCCAACTCATCACCTCATTTTCTTGAACTACGTTTGACCTGATTCTTGCTCTGACAAGATATGTAGGCAGCCTTATTTTAAGGTTCGGTCCAACCAAGAAAATAAATATAAAAGGGTCCTCGTCACAAAAACTGGGGCAAAAATAATAATAATAATAATAATATTAATTATTATTATTATTATTATTATTTTGTTTATTTACTTATTTTTCAAAGTAGAGTCGATTCTAAAAGTTGTAAGTCTTAACCATGTTATAAGTATTATATTTGAGCTTTCACCTTTTCTTTGTAACCCTGTCCAAATGCCACGTTACAATTCAAATAAAGACCTTCTGATCAATTTTTAACAATGACAAGTCAAGCAAGCTTTCAGTGTTGATTATCATATAAGGAAAACGTAATGTCCCTCGCATAAGGAGCGAAAAATGAGAAAATCTTATCGATGAAAATCCTTGAAAGCATTCTAAGGCATCATTTGTGTTGAGAGAAAGTGAAAAATGAGAGAGTCTTATTGGTGAAAACTCTCAGGGCACTATAAGACTATGGGGAGTGAGAGACATACAAAATGAGAGAGACTATTGGTGAAAACTTTTCGAGGCGCCACAAGTCGAATGTGAGGTATGAATCTAGTGCAAGAGTTGGATTATAAAAGTCTGACTTCAGAGGGCTGAAAGTTTGGCAAAGATAAAGTTTAAATTGATTGGACAAAGCAAGCCATTTAATCTCACATGCATGTCATGATCATTATAATTGACTATCACTCTCAAAGGAGTTTCTTTTTATTTTCTCTCTAAAGGGTCAATTTTTATTTTTACTTTTCTTTCTTCTTCTTATTTTGTATTGCTCAATTCAGTTTCATTTTTTCCGTTGAGTTAGTCTTCATTAAAGCAAGCAGAAAATGATTTCAAAATTGCTACCATATCTTCAATTGCACAAAGCAAAGCTTGATTTAAGAAATAATGATATGCACGGTAACTTGCCAACAATTGACAAGTTTTGAGAATGTATATGAATACAAGATTCAATGATTGTTGGAAGGTGGAAACAATATAACAAAGTTGATGTTGGAAGTTCTGAACAACTAGAGATGATTTCAAGATTATTAAGGTGAGCTGACTAGCAAACGAAAGCAGTCTATCTCAGGCTAAAATTAGTTTCAAACATGGCAACAAGAGAATTATCCTCAAAGCCAATGCCACAAATCAATCACCATTAAAAAAATAAACCCCATAAATTTTCTTTGTTTCTTTTCTAAAACAGGGAAATGTTCCTGACATAAAATATATCTTGAAGACTCAAACTTGTTAACATTATTGCAAGAAAAAAAATAAAAAATTACATGCATTTTTCTCCTTGGATAAACATTTCCTAGTCTGAGACATTTATTTCTCGTTTTCTCTTAGGATAAACACTTCCTAGTCGGAGACCGTTATAATAATTATTATTTTTATTTCTTTCTTTCTCTCCTAGAATAAACATTTTCTAGTGTGAGATAAATATTTTTTATTTTTCTCCTAGGATAAATATTTCCAAATCTAAGACTTTTAAAAATAAAAAATAAAAAATAAAATGTTATTGTGATTGTATTTGATGATTTAGTTTGGCAAAATCTTCCTAAATAATGTGACTTAGATTAGCAGGACCCTCCTCATAATGAGATTCAGACTAGTAGGACCCTCCTCATAATGGGATTAACAGGATCCTCCTCATAGTGGGACTAGCAGGACCCTTATGGAAAATGGGATTAACAGGACCCTCCTCATAATGAGATTTAGATTAGCAGGACCCTCCTCATAATGGGATTAGTAGGACCCTCCTCATAATTGGACTAGCAGGACCATCCTACATAATTGGATTAGCAGGACCCTCCTCATAATGGGATTAGCAGGACCCTCCTCATAATGGGATTTAGATTATCAGGACCCTCCTCATAATGGAATTAGCAGGACCCTCCTCATAATGGGATTAGTAGGACCCCTTATGGAAAATGGGATTAGCAGGACCCTCCTCATAATGAGATTTAGATTAGCAGGACCCTCCTCATAATGGGATTAACAGGACCCTCCTCATAATGGGACTAGCAGGACCATCCTACATAATTGGATTAGCAGGACCTTCCTCATAATGGGATTAGCAGGACCCTCCTCATAATGGGATTTAGATTATTAGAACCCTCCTCATAATGGGACTAGCAGGACCCTCCTACATAATGAAATTTTGTTATTTTTCTCCTAGGATAAACACTTCCTAGTCTGAGACGAATATTTTTTATTTTATCCTAGGATAAGCACTTCCTAGTCTAAGTTTTTTTTTTTTTTTTTCGAAATGCACATTTGCTAATAACTCACAATTTTTTTCCAGTGAAAACTGGGGAGTTGTTTTTTGTTTATTTCTTTTGTTTGTGATAGTTTTCAGGTTCCTTCAAGCGAAACATGGATTTGGAAAGAACAAAGTTTCAACTCTTTTCAGAATGATCAATTTCCATGACAGCCATAATCAACTTCTTCAATACATGTAGCAGCCTGACTTCTTGACATCTATTTCTGTTCAGCTAACTAATCAAGAAAACAACATTCAACAATATTCTACAAACTGTATTTTGAGGGAGTGTCAACAACTCGATCCAAGTTTCAAGTTCAAGTCTGATCAAATCTCAACTTCAAGATCAAACTTTTGAGATTAAGGTACCTGCTATAAGAAGGTGAGGTGATAACTGAAGATCCAAATGAAGAATTGAAGAAAGAGATTCAAGACAAGCAAATTAGATAGGATTTTGTATTCTTCATTTTAGTCTTATCATTTTCGATGTAATAACAGGAGCCATGAACCGGAATCTCAACAAGACATCACTTGACTCTCCAACTCATTTTCCATCTTTACCCTTGAACTACACATGACCTGATTCCCTTATAACCTGGGATATGTAGGCTGTCCAAAAAAGGACTCGGTTGCATAGTTTTTGCTTTCAAATAAGAGTTCGGTCAAAACTAATCGCTTTGTCTACTTCTTTGTCTGAAAACTCTTCGTCTTTCCAGTCAAAGAGGGGCAAACTGTTGACACGTAATTTTTGATCGAACATAAAGTTTTACACTACTTTTTATTCCTTAAATGTTTCTTTTATGTCTAAGTTAGATATTTCAATTTTTATCTTATTTTAGTAAGTTTATTTTAAACGATTTGAAAATAACAAAAAATATATGTTTCTTTTAATTTAACAAATAAGCTGGTATTTCTTAATTATAATTTATTATTAGCTACGAAATTCTTGTTAGTTTAAAAAATAATAATTAAATAATATTCTTATTATATATTATATTTTATTATATTATATTATATTATATTTTAATATTAAAAAAAATAAAAAAATCTTTCTGCTACTACTACCCCCACTCACCCACATCTCACCCCATTTTTCTCAACTCACCCACATACACATACGTACTATACACACTACACACACAATATTACTATATGTATCACAATACACATCAACATAAGGGGATCAGGAGAGACGAAAAAAAGAACACCCAAAGTTAGAAAATTTCACACGCACAGAATACGACACCAAAGAAAAAAAAGATTTTGTTCGTAGATTCAAGTTTGTGGCTCCTTAAAGTTAATTAACTATAATTAACTTTGGAAATCAGTAGATTGTAGCGATTTCTTTTGTGAGGAATTAGGTTTTACGAAAAGGTAATTCTAATTTCTGATATAGTTCAATGAGATGTTTGTTCGAAACTTGATTATGATGTTATGAAGTCTCCAAAATTGCATGTATTGTTATATGCCACTATTTTTTTTATTTGTAAGACTTGTTAATGTTTAAAGAAAGACACAAACATAGTTTTTTTTTTATAAAATAAAACCTAGTCGATTAATGATTTAGAAAAGCTTTGTAAAATATGTTTTAGTCCTTTAGTTTGTTTATTTTGATAAAATAGTTTGTCTTCAAAATAAACCTAGGATGATATTACTTTAATTGTGGTTGTTAAGTATATAATTAAGTAGACATATAAGTTTAGAGTTAAAAAAAAAGCGTAAAAATAATGAAAAAAAAGAGATTAAAAGGTAAAAAAACAAAAGAAGGAGAAAACGTAAAAAAACAAAAGAAGGAGAAAACGTAAAAAAAGAAGGGAAAGCTAAAATAAGAAAACGTAAAAAAAAATTAATTATATTTTTTTTTTAAGAAGACAGAGAAACAGAATGTGAAAAAATATATATAATAAAAAAGTAAATAAAAAGGTAAGAAGAAAGAGAAACCTAGTGTTAAAAAAATAAAATAAAAAGGAAAAAATGTACAGAACAAAAAAAATATGAAAAGAAATCATTTTCCAGAAATTGGTCTAATTTCTTTAGAATTGTCTTTCTAAAACTAATCCTAAATCCCATAAAATTCTACCTCCTATTTTAATCCAATTACCTATTTTTAAATCCCCCAACAAAAATCTAATAATTGTTTTAATTATATAATATCCAAAAATTAAGTTAAGTCATACAAAAGTCAATAAAGCGACCGTGCTAGAACCACGGGACTCGAGGGATGCCTAATACCTTCTCCTCGGTCAACAGAATTCCTTGCCCGATCTTTGATTTTGCAAACCAAATAAATAACGAGTCAAATTTCTTTTTGATTAGGGATTTAAATAAGGTGACTTGGAACACCAAAACTCAATTCCAAGTGGCGACTCTGAATAATCAAAATAATCCCTTTTTTTTGAAATGTCACTTTAATTGGAAAAACTCTCTTCTTCCAAAACATTCGTTTTAAGGAAAAATAGGGGTGTGACAGACATCGTCGATAAACCTTTGAGGATCCTCCTCCACTTTAGAGCCATGAAATTCCTGGAAGGTTTATTCTTCTAAAATCCCTCACTCTTGAAGCCTCCGAATTCACATTAGGAATAACCGGAGGTACAACCTCTCTATTGTCTTGATCCGTCATGGTTGGAGCCAACATTTGGATAACCGACCTAAACTCCGCATGTGTCACATTTTCAACCAAAGGATCAATTGGAGCTTGGGGAGGAGCTCCTTGTTCCACGTTGTCACCCTCCATCCTTCTAGCATTATCCCTTCAAGTATTCATATCCCGATGAACATAGGGCAAGGATTAGGAGAGAGATCTTATAGAGTTAAACTCTATGGCACGACTTAGAGTAATGAAGAAGTGAAGTTTCCTAATCATCTTGTAACCTCTCATTCATAAATGTGGCGTGCTTGACACTTATGAACAAGACTCTACTAGACGTGGCTTATGAGACATCATCCTAGGATCATTCTAAACCTTGTACTCTGATACCAAGTTTGTCACGACCCAAGGGTATCCCCTAGATGTAACAAGGCGTATAGAACCCCGTAGGACTCCATACAAGTCACTTAGTCCTCATAATATAAGGAATAGAACAATAAGAGTAAAACACATTTCCAAGTCTAAAAATTTTCATAAAAGAAAGCGGATGTCTAGACTTGTCTCAATATAGCCATCTATTACAATCTTGAATGAAATTGGGCCTAGCCCATATATCATGTCCAAAAGTAGAAATACATGAGAGAAAGGAAACTAAAACAACAACTCTGTCCTCGAAGCATGAAGACTCACCAAAGCTCAGAATCTCAAGATCAACACTTAGCCACGAAACTGATCCTAATTGCCGGACCCTAAATTTGGGAACAATGTAGGCAAAAGTATGCGTTAGTACAAAAATGCACTAAGTTTGATAACTATGCATGAAAACCTTTAAAACATGCTAAAAGGGACATTTCATTTGAAAGCATGCAATTTACCAAGTTAAACATGCAAAAGAGATAACAACATATTCATAATCATAGTTAATACAAAGCTCATCATAACACAAGAGAAACACTTCATGAATAACCTCAAGGCATACTTGTGCAAGGAATGAATAAGACCCCATAAATCTCACTCATGCTAAGTAAACCACTTTAGACCATCATCCATGTTCATCATCTTTTAAAACTTTGAACACTATGAGATACTTCTTTAAGAACATCTTAGTTCCTCATTTCATTGAACACTTCGAGATACTTCTTTAAGCACGTCTTAGTTCATCATTATTTTGAACACTATGAGATGCTTCCTCAAGCATGTCTTAGTTCATCAGTAGGGTTGTTGTGATTGGGATATAACCTTAACCGACATGAGACCATGTGAGCTATCACATGATCGCTCCGGGTGTTATCCACACCGAAAATGGTTGGTCTACTTGCCTAAGGTAGAATTGGTTGATTTGCTTAGTTGGATCCACTAGCTAAACATCTTACGGGGCACATAGTTATGGGATACGGAGATTGCTACAAGAAACCTGAACTCCACTACGTGAAAGTTTCTATTTCATGAGACAAATTTTAGGAAACCCGGATTCTACTAGGTGAGAGTTCCCATTTTGGAAGCCCGGACTCAACTATGTGTTAGCCTCCTTCTCATTTCAATATCCACTCGGTGCTAGGCATAAGTCCCACAAGATAGTTATTAAGTCTTTACATAATTCAAGTCATATGGAAATATGTCCTTGATAACCAATCCAAGTTCATTCATTAGAATAGCTCTTTAGACCATGCGTGAGAAACTATCACCATCTATGATCACTTTTGCTCTTAGATTCAATTAGGTGAGAAAAGCCTTTCAACCCTAGAACCTTCATTAAGTGAGAAAACCTTTCACATTAAGTTTATTTTGAGCTCATGAGAATAACCTTTCAATTAGCCCACAACAACAACATAATCATCAATACTTCACTCTCAAAGTGTTCTCAAAGCATTTACATAAACTTCATAAAACAAGCATAATCTCATACTTTACCCCTTTCAAGGTTAAAAACGTACTTTCAATCAACACATCTAGAATTCAAGCATTAGACATGGATATCATTATAAATCATGTGATTCTATCACCTCATGCATCAATTCATCAAATTCACCTTTCATCAGCAAAGACCCACATCATATAATCAACTTTGAGATATATGGAAAGTACATGGGTTCTTGGGGATACTTCATAAAAACCATAGGAAATCATTAATTCATGATTTAACACAATACAACCATTAGAATCAAGTTTGAAAGGAACCTATTACTTTTGAATCAAATCCTAATAATGGGGGTTTCCTATCTTTCTTTTGAAATTGAGTTTTGAAGGAACTCCATAGATGGAAGGTATCCAAGGATCAAAACTATCATACCTTAACAACAAGGCCCAATGCTAAGCTTCAATGTAGGAGTTTACCCTTGACCTTTAACCTAGCTTGAACTTCCTTCTTCTTATTCTCCTTCTCCTTGTCCTTCTCTTTCTTCTTCTGCTTCTCCTCCTTCTCCTCCTCCTCTTCCTCCTCCTCGTCCTCCTTCTCCTTCTCCTCTTCCTCCTTCTCCTTCTCCTCCTTCTCCTCCTCATCCTCCTCCTGCTCCTTCTCCTTCTCCTTCTCCTTTTCCTCCTCCTCCTCCTCCTCCTCCTCCTCCTTCTCCTTCTCCTCCTTCTCCTCCTTCTCCT